>ML813373.1:49643-83789 GCA_009831015.1 Picea engelmannii | reverse complement strand
ATTACCACTTATCGCCTAACCCCCCCTCCGAGTAAACCATCAAACAACTCATACATACCACTTCCGCGCTCCGACGTCACACTCCACTATGTGCTACAGGTCACACTCCACTGCACTACCTACACGTCTCACCCACATCAACAAAGACACATGGCACATTCATATAATGACAAATGTCAAGATGAAATCAACATTTCAGGTACATGCAAATCATGAATCTGAGTGACACGTGGAAGACACTCGACTCGTTCCACGTCATCAAGTGACATAAGCAAGTTACGTCACTTCGAGAGTTTTACTTTGGGAGTTTCACCACCAACAAATGCCTAAAGTCCCGAATTCCCAAACACCGAAGTCCCGAAATGGACATGAGTCGTCTGATTTGAAGATTACTTCAGGTGCATTCTCAACCATTCATCTAGTACAGTGGAAGGACAATGTAAGTGGAAGTGTTAACCGATAGAAAGCAGTCTCCACCGTCTATGAATTATTTAGCAGGTGACCACTCTAGAGGAGAATGAAGCAATGATCAACCTAAAGTCCCGAAGGGACAAAGTCACTTATGATCATTGATCGTGCAGGAGGGTACATGTCAATAGATCATTGATTGCAGGCGAAACTAATCTGGGAAAACATGAAGGAGAAAGGTTTGAAATTGTCAAAGGCCGAAGTCCTGAAGTGAACAAGGACCGTTGATTTGAGGAGGACACATGGCAGAAATCTGTGGACTCAGGCTAAAAGTGTTCTGGGAGAGCGTGAAGGTTGAGAATTGAAATCGCTGAAGCCTGGAGTAGCGAAGTAGATCTCGACCGTTGAATTGAGTAAGGGGCCGTAGAACCATTGATCTGGTTGAAAGGTCAAATTACTGAAGTAGAGGCTAAGTCGTCGATTAAGAAGGATAGGTGTCCATAGATCATCGACTCCAGAATATTGGCGTACGGAGGAAACTAGTGTTTGAGATTTGAAAATATCGGAGCCTGAATCATGAAATAGATCACAACCGTTGATTTAAGAGGGCTAGATATGATCCATCAGTTCAGGAGCACCGTCAATATCGTGAGATCGACGGTTATATTGCATTGCAGGGATTGAAGGTGCGCGAACTTTAAAAAGTTAAGGGCGAGCCGCAATTGAAACCACGATTTTGGAGAAAGGGTACATGGCAGCTGGAGGTGGATTGTGGGGAGAAAAGTGGTTGATCCCAAACCACTCTTGGACGCGCCTGCAATCGTTCACTTATGCAAGGACGTAGCCCGAGGTCACATGCGACATGAGGCTAATGAGAAAAGAGCTCGCACACACAATCACGTGGTCACGTGAGACCATCGCCCAAGGTCACATCAACGAAAGATAGAGGAAGGAGCTAGTGCTGCTAGGCTCGACATTGGAGGTTACGCATTGAAAAGTCAAAAAAGGCCTCTGCTTGAATAATCCAACGACGTTGATCAAACATAATCTGATCGAAGGGTTTCATCTCATGATTTTTTGATCAGTTACGATTCAATTATACTAACTGAATCATTGTTCCTGAGTGGTTGAATCATTGTTCCTAAGCGTTGGAGTCATGATTCCTGAGTGTTTTTGAGATTCCTGACTTGAGCGTTGGAGATGGAGAGTGTAACATATGATGAGAGCAGGAATACAAGAAAAATGTCGTGATAGAGAGAGGTTGTTGTTTCTCGGTAAAACAAGTTGAATTGTATGTGATCAAGGAGACAACAGGAAAAAAGTGTGAAATATGTAGAGATGAAGAACATAAGTTGGACAGAGCAGAAATGGTGAAAACAACAGACTGTACGAGAACTTAAGCACAAGAAGATGCGAGCATGAACACATTGATGTAGGAAGAGCTTAGCAATGTAGCCAAACAATGATGAGACTGGTAAGCGATTGATAAATAATGTATCATTGTAATAAATTTCAGAAAGCAAAGATTTATATCTTAGGGTGGTAGGGTGGTGCTAGGGAGGATTGTTGTCCTCAAAGTTTCAATTGGGTGCTTGAACATAGGGAGTTGTACTTCCATTTGGTTGCATCCAGAAAAACTAGGGTGGTAGGGTGGTGCAAGGGATAACTATTGTGCTCTGTTGAATAGGTTGGTGCTTGTGTGACTGGAAGTTGGTGCTTCCATCCAGTTGGTGCTGGGACACTCAGGGAGTTGGTGCTTCCTTCTAGTGGGTGCTAGAGAAACTAGAGAGTTGGTGCTCTTAGCAAGTTGCATCTTGTAAAACAGAGGTGGTAGCCTCACATTGAGTTGGTGCTCAAAGACAGATGATGTACAAAACATAAAAAGACTGCCTATCATTCGAATAAGAAGAGGTTTTCTCCCTTTATGGGTTTCCTCAGGAATATCTATTTCTGTATACTTCATGTGTGTGATTGATGTTGAATACTCTATTGCTTACTTCCCTGAATTATTGTGATCATCATTGAGTGTTTTGTAATGAGTTTAAAATGGGTATAATTTTTTAAGCACAGTAACAAATGATTCACCCCCCCTCTCAGTTGTCTAACAATTGGTATCAGAGCGGGTTCCTTTTATATAAGGGTAGATCCTAGAGCTTAAACATGACTAGCCATGAAGGAAATTCAACCAATAAGGCCCCCATGCTCAATGGAACAAACTTTGCCTTCTATAAAGTTAGGATGAGAACCTACATAATGGATTTAGGTGCAGATGTCTGGGATGTGGTAGAGATTGGTTATGTGAAGCCAGTTGTACCAACTTCTAAGGATGACAAGCTAGAATTAAGCTTCAACGCTAAGGCTATGAATGCTATTCTGAGTGGGCTTGCAAAAGCGGAATTTGTAAAAGTTATGCACGTAGAATCTGCCAAAGAAATGTGGGACAAACTCATTAGCAGTTATGAAGGTAATGAGAAGGTAAAGGGTGTCAAGCTTCAAACCTATAGATTACAGTTTGAACAACTAAATATGAAAGATGATGAAATTGTTGGGAAGTACTTTCTGAGAGTTGAAGAACTAGCAAATGCAATGAAAGGACTTGGTGAAAAAATTGAGGAAGCCTCTTTAGTTCAGAAAATTTTGAGATCGTTGCCAGATAGGTTCAACCCAAAGGTCTCTGCTATAGAAGAACTTAATGATCTAAAATTTCTGCCTATTGACCAACTCCTAGGAACTCTGACTGCTTATGAAATGAGGATAGGTAAAGATAAACCCACCTCTAGAGAAGCATCATTTAAAGAAGATAAGAATGAGGATTCTGAGCCTGATGAAATTGAAGAAAAATTTGTGATAAGACTAAAGAAAGGATCATGCGAGTACCAAGGCAAGTTTCCCTTTAAATGTTTTAACTGTGGAAAGATAGGTCACTTTGCATCTAAGTGTTCACACAACAAGAAGGACCAGAACGTTGAAGGTGAAGAGAAGTACAAATCCAAGAGATTTGGTAAAAAGAAAAGTTTATGTGTAAACAATGATGACTCTTCAGGAGACACCGATAGTGATTATACTTGTGAAGATAAGGTTAATGACTTTATGCTTATGGAAAAAGAGGATTATGATAATAAAATCACAGGAAGTGATGCTAATGATGAAGAATATGTGGTTGACTTGGAAGGAGAACTGATCAGTGCCCTAGAAGAAACTGCTAGACTCAGATTTAATAAGAAAAATAAAAAACAATTGTTGATACAGTTCGAAAAAGACAGTAAAAAACCTGATGAAGACTTTGCCCTGCTAAAAGTGGAATTAGAAGAGGCAAAGAAAATAGAGGACATTATGAAACAACAATTATCATAGAAGAAGGCAAGATGTGAAGCCTTGGAAGAAGAGGTAGTAAAAACCAAAAAAGAGATGGAGAAGTTTAAAGAATTGCATCTCCAAAATATTCCAAGCATTAAAGCCTTAGCAGAACTAAACGACATTATGAGAAAACAAAGATCTCCTCTTTTGAAGACTGTTTTAGGCTATGTAAATGGTTCAAGAAGCAAACAACCTGAAAGCAAAAAGCTAGTGAAGATGATCAAGTTCCAAGTCAGCAAACAATCAAACCATGTGAGTACTCTTCCACCAAAAGCTAATAAATACAATATGATCCCTGATTAAAAACAAAGATATCATAAGATGGAGCAACAAATTCCAAGAAGAAGGCCATCCTTCAGGTACCAAAATTTCTTCCATGGTTAATATTTTTACTGCTCTAATTTTGGTCATAAGATTGCAAATTGTCAAATTAAGTTTAGAGACATGAAACTGAGGAGATCAAGAAATAAACAATCTTTGCAACATAGAAATAAACAACCAATGAGTAGACAAAGTTGCACCAATCACTTTGACCTATTGAACAATGAGCTTGAATGCTATAACTGACATAACTTCGACCACAAAGCTGCAAACTGGCATCTGAAGAATTACAAAGCATATCTAAGGATAAAACCCTTAGCTAGAAATGCTAGCACATGGAAAAACAAATATAGTGAAAAATGTGGTCTAATAATTTCATCTCAAAAACAAAAAGACCCTTGGTATATAGACAGTGGATGTTCCAAGCACATGACTGGAGACAAGGATAAGTTTTTGTCTACAAGTAAAAGAAAAACAAGAAATGTGACCTTTGGAAATGATGAACCAGGTAAAATCAAGGGTAAAGGGATGGTGAGTTTGAGTAATGGTAAAGGAAAATCCCAGGATGTTCTGCTTGTAGATAGGCTGAAACATAATTTTCTCAGTGTAAGTCAAATTTGTGACAGAGGATGTGAAGTGGTGTTCACTTCCAAACATTGTAAGATAAAGTTTGTAAACTCAGGACAAGTGGTGGCTAAATGCATAAGGACATATAATAATGTATATGTGCTGAAAGAAGATAGATAAGAGTGTCATCTAATAAAACATGATGAAATATGGATGTGGCATAGGAGACTTGGACATATAAAATTTGACCACTTAATCAAGCTAAAAAATCTTGAGGCAGTAAAAGATCTTCCAAGAATATCAAAGCCACAAGATTCTGTGTGTAAACCCTGCCAAGTAGTAAAACTAACCAGGACACAGTTTAAATCCAAGAGCTCTACTTCAACAGAGAAACCACTCTAATTAGTTCATATGAATTTATGTGGACCATCAAGACAGGAAGGCACATGGAAGGAAAACTGCTTCATGTGTATCATTGATGATTACTCCAGACTCACTTGGGTTGCTTTTCTCAAAGAAAAAACTGAAGCATTTGATAAATTTAAAATATTTAAGGATTTAACTGAGAATCAAACAAGCAACAGGTTAAAGGCAGTAAGATCAGATAGAGGAGGAGAATTTATGTCAAGTGATTTCAAGGAATTCTGTGATAAACATGGGATCAAGAGAGAATACACAATCCCAGGAACTCCACAACAAAATGGAGTATTTGAGAGGCAAAACAAAATAGTTTAGCAAATGACCAAGTCAATGACGAATGAGAAGAACATTGGTCAAACCTACTGGGTAGAAGAAATACACAGAAAAATCCATATTCTTAACAAATCCGACCTCAGACCACATAGTGATAAGACACCTTATGAACTGTGGTATGGAAGACATGCTTCAATCAAACACTTAAAAGTCTTTGGGAGTAAGTGCTACATAAAGAATAATAATGAAAACCTTGGCAAGCATGATGACAGGGCTGATGAAGGCATCTTCTTAGGATATGCTACCAATAGTAAATGATATATATGCTTTAACAAAAGATTATATAAATTAGTTGATTGCATTGATTTAAAGGTTGATGAAGGAGTCCCAGTAAGAGAGGTGAGAAATATTAAGTCTGCTACAGAGGACACAACTGAAGCTGAAGATGAACAGGTCCAAGAATCAAAAAAAGAAGACTCTGATTCAAATGAAGATACAAATACTCAGGCAGACTCAAATCAACACACAACATCAAATCCTTCCTCTAGAATTACTCAAAAGAATAATCCTGCAAGTCAGATAATTGGTGAGAAAGACAAAGGTGTACAAACCAGGAGAAGGATAATCAAAGACACTGAGCAATCACATATAGCCTTCATATCCATGGTGGAACCCAAGAAATTTAATGAAGCTAGTAAAGATGTAAATTTGTTAAAATCAATGAATGAGGAACTAGATCAGATTGAGAAGAAAAATACTTGGGAGCTTGTTCCTAGACCTGCAGATAAGAATGTGATTGGCTCCAAATGGGTGTTTAAGAATAAAATGAATGAACAAGGAAAAATTGTTAAGAATAAAGCCAGATTGTTCTGTAAGGGGTATGCACAAGTTGACAGACAAGATTTTGATGAAACCTTTGCACTAGTGGCAAGATTGGAAGCCATCAAAATATTTCTTGTCTATGCATATCATAAGAACTTTAAAGTATATCAGATGGATGTTAAGTTAACATTTCTTAATGGAGATCTAGAAGAAGAAGTATATGTGGAGAAACTTGAAGGATTTTCACTGACAAATAATCTTGACTATGTCTGTAAGTTGAAAAAGGCATTATATGGACTGAAACAGGCACCACGAGCCTGGTATTATAGACTGGACAAATTTCTACAGGACAAAGGGTTCAAGAAAGGTACTATTGACAGTAATTTGTAGATTAAGTCTGAAGGTGATGATTTATTAGTTGTTTTGGTTTATGTAGATGACATTATTTTTGGATGCACTAATAACCCTTCAGTTCAATGGTTTTATAATTCAATGCAGACTAAGTTTGAGATGTCCTTGATAGGAGAACTGTCATATTTTCTTGGTTTACAAATCAATCAGAATTCCACAGGGCTATTTATCTCTCAAGAAAAGTATTTGAAAGAGATGTTGAAGAAATTTCAGATGGAAGATTCCTCTCCTGCTAGTACACCTATGGTGGTTGGTTGCAAGCTCAGTATAGATGATATTTCACCTGATGTTGATCAAAGAACATATTGATCAATCATAGACAGTCTTTTGTACATCACAACATCCCGTCTTGATATAATGCAAGCTATTGGAATGGTAAGTCATTTTCAGTCTTCTCCTAAACAAAGTCATTTAGCAGCTGTCAAAAGGATATTCAAAAATTTGAAGGGTGCACTTACTTGTGGTCTTTGGTATCCTAAAAATCAGAATTTTCAATTAACTGCATATTTAGATGCTGGTTGGGAAAACTGTTTGGATGAGAGAAAGAGCACCAGTGGAGGTGAATTCTTCTTAGGTGATTCATTAGTAGCATGTCTTAGTAAGAAGCAGGGATATATTTCATTATCAACTATAGAGAAAGAGTACATTGTTGCTGCTACTTGCTGCACTCAGATATTATGGATGATACAAACTCTTGCAGATTTGAAGGTAACTTATACCGATCCCATTCCACTTCACTTTGATAACACCAGTGCCATTAGTGTCTCGAAGAATATCGTTCTCCATTCAAAGATGAAGCATATACCAATAAATTATCATTTTCTCAAAGAGCAGGTTACAAACAGAGTTGTTCAGCTAAATTATATTCCTTCCACAGAACAAATTGCAGACATCTTTACTAAACCCCTAGACAATACACCATTTGAATATCTCCGTCAGAAGCTGGGTGTCATCCCTTCTCTCACCTAAGAGAGTCCATCCTTTCAGGGGGATTATGTGTTGGTTTAATATATGATACCTCTGAAAAGGTACTGCAACAACTTAGGGGGAGCATGTTTTCTTTGACATTGATGTCAAAGGGGGAGAAAAGATGTGGTTTGGATCCTACAGTTGGAGGTCTAAGTAGAATAGTACAACCTTTCAGGGTTGCCACCAATGCCAAAGGGGGGTATTGTTGGCATGTTTTACAGGAAGTGTGTGCTTATCACTGATGGAAAGAACAACAACGATGATGGCAAATAGAAAAAGCATAATCTCATGAGGAGAAGCGAAGAATATGCAAAGATCAAAGCTCAGAAGGGAAAGCGTATTATAGAAACATGATTCGGATTGAAATCCTTGATCGTGGATTTGCTTCGAGAGTCTTCACGACCGTCAGATCAAATTAAGTGACAGATAGGATAAAAGGGGAGCAAAGTTTGAGATTTGAAATCCCCGAAGTCCGGAGCGCCAGAGAGCCGGAGTAAATTTCAACCATCAGATCATTCTAAAGTGGAAGGAAAGGATAAGTTAGAAGAAGGGCACGCTAATCTCAGTGGCTGATAATCGGGCACTCAGATCTACGGTCGATAGGGCATATCAGACCCCCTCGACCTTTCTGTCTTTAACCATGGGGGGGGGTCCGAGTTGGTGGTATTTCCCATGTGGGACCCTCATATGTGTCACCTTCCTGTCAACTCAGACCCCTCTCACTCATTACCACTTACCGCCTAACCCCCCCTCCGAGTAAACCACCAAACAACTCATACATACCACCTTCGTGCTCCGACATCACACTCCACTACCTGCTACACGTCACACTCCACTACACTGCCTACACGTCTCACCCATGTCAACAAACACACGTGGCACATTCAGATAATGACAAGTGTCAAGATGAAATTAGAATTTCAAGTACGTGCAAATCACGAATTTGAGTGACACGTGCCAGACACTCAGCTCGTGCCATGTCATTAAGTGACATAAGAAAGTTACGTCACTCTGAGAGTTTTACTTCGAGAGTTTCACCACCAGTAGATGCCTAAAGTCCCGAAGTCTCGAATGCCGAAGTCCCGAAATGGACATGATTCATCTGATCTGAAGATTACTTCGAGTGAATTCTCAACCGTTGATCTAGTACAATGGAAGGACAGTGTAAGTGGAAGTGTTAACTGACAACAAGCAGTCTCCACCATCTATGACTTATTTAGTAGGTGATCACTCCGAAGGAGAATGAAGCAACGATCAGCCTAAAGTCTTGAAGGGATGAAGTCACTTATGATCATTGATCGTGCAGGAGGGTACATGTCAATAGATCGTTGACTCCAAGAGAAACTACTCCGATAAAATGCGAAGGAGAAAAGTTTGAAATTACCGAAGGCCAAAGTCCCGAAGTGAACGAGGACCGTTGATTTGAGGAGGACACATGGTAGGAATCTGTGGACTCTGGCTAAAAGAGTTATGGGAGAACGTGAAGGTTGAGAATTGAAATCTCCGAAGCCCAGAGTAGCAAAGGAGATCTCGACCGTTGAATCAAGTAAGGGACCGCAAAACCGTTGATCTGGTTGAAAGGTCAAATTCCCAAACTAGAGGCTGAGACGTCGATTAAGAAGGATAGGTGTCTGCAGATCATTGACTCTAGAGTATTGGCGTACGAAGAAATGTAGGGTTTGAGATTTGAAACTCCCAGAGCCCGGATCACGAAATAGATCACAACCGTTGATTTAAGAAGGTTAGATCTGATCCGTCAGTTCAGGAGCACCATCAAGATCGTGAGATCGACGGTCCTGTCGCATTGCGGGGATTGAAGGTGCGCGAACTTTAAAAAGTTAAGGGCGGGCCACAATTGAAACCACATTTTTGGAGAAAGGGTATGTGGCATCTGGAGGTGGATTGTGGGGAGAAAAGCGGTTGATCCCAAACCACTCTGGAAGAACCCACAATCGTTCACTTATGCAAGGACGTAGCCTGAGGTCACATGCGACATGAGGCTAATGAGAAAAGAGCTCGCGCTCGCAATCACGTCGTCACGTGAGACCATTTCCCAAGGTCACATCAGTGGGAGATAGGGGAAGGAGCTAGCGTTGTTAGGCTCCATATTGGAGGTTACACATTGAAAATTCAAAAAAGGCCTTTGCGTAAATAATCCAATGACGCTGATCAAACAAAATCTGATCGAAGGGTTATTGTTTCATCTTGTGATTTTTTTATCAGTTACGATTCAGTTACACTAACTGAATCATTGTTCCTGAGCGGTTGAATCATTGTTCTTGAGCGTTGGAATCATGATTCCTGAGTGTTTTTGAGATTCCTGACTTGAGCGTTGGAGATGCAGAGTGTAATAGATGATGAGAGAAGGAATAAAAGAAAAATGTCGTGACAGAGAGAGGTTGTTGTTTCTCGGTAAAACAAGTTGAACTATATGTGATCAAGGAGACAACATGAACAGAGCGTGAAAGATGCAGAGATGAAGAACATAAGTTGGATAGAGAAAAAATGGTGAAAACAACAGACTGTATGAGAAATTAAGCACAAGAAGATGCAAGCAGGAACACACTGATGCAGGTAGAGTAAAGCAGTGATGAGATTGGTAAGCCATTGATAAATACTGTATCACTGTAATAAATTTTAGAAAGAAAAGATTTATATCGCAGGGTGGTAGGGTGGTGCTAGGGAGGACTGTTGTCCTTAGAGTTTTAAGTGGGTGCTTGAACACAAGGAGTTGTATCTTCCATCTGGTTGTAGCTAGAAAAACTAGGGTGGTAGGGTGGTGCAAGGGAGAACTATTGTTCTCTGTTGTACAAGTTGGTGCCTGTGTGACTGGAAGATGGTTCTTCCATCCAGTTGGTGCTTCCTTCTAGTGGGTGCTAGAGAAACTGGAGAGTTGGTTCTCTCATCAAGTTGCATCTTGTAAAACAGAGGTGGTAGCCTCACATTGAGTTGGTGCTCAAAGATAAATGATGTACAAAACATAAAAAGACTGCCTATCATTCGAAGAAGAAGAGGTTTTCTCCCTTTATGGGTTTCCTCAGGAATATCTGTTTAAGTATACTTCATGTCTGTGATTGATGTTGAATACTCTATTGCTTACTTCCCTGAATTATTGTGATCATCATTGAGTGTTCTGTAATGAGTTTAAAATGGGTATAATTGTTCAAGCAAAGTAACAACTGATTCACCCCCCCCTCTATGTTGTCTAACAGGGTATTGTCTGAAGTAGGAGAGAAATCAACGAGTCTGTCTACTAGGAATGAGAGAGTTTCTACTACTGCAATGGGTCACTCCATCCTTTCACCGGTGGAAGAAATATGTGTTTTAATGCAGTGGGTCCTGAATATTTTTTAGGGTAAATAAGAGAGCTAAAGATGTATAGATATTAGGCCAAATACCCTGCCAATGATCCCATAAACTACCTATGTTGACCTCTATGACTCTTTTGACACACAATGAGAATACAAAGGAATAAGGAAATCATTGGCTCTACGCAGGGGACTTAGGTATGAGAGTTCCGGTATGATAAGTGATATTACATTTCCTGCACTCAAATAATTGTATTCAAGAACAGATGGAGGCCTATTAGGATTCAAAATCAATCTGTGCTACCACCTATCAAATAAGTGACATGATGAAAACATCGAACCTATATCTATGAATATGATTTAGGGACAAAATACATCGTGCATATTAATTTGAGTATAGACACCCTGTTATCTCTACATGAGTCTCTTTACATTGTAAATCAAGAGAGCCTGGTAACTTAATCAAAATGCTTAATGATGTATTGGAAACTGGATCAAAGATGAATAAATCACACACTCACTCCTTCACTTAGAACAATTTGAATATATCTAGACAAAATAAGGCCTTCAAAAGCTATTGATCAGAGGGTTTGCAAAATATAGGTGGATGGAGAATGCTAACTATGTCAACATCATCACACATATTGAAAACACATGTGAAAGGTTGAATATAACCAACAAAAGATTTGTGATCTTAGTTTGCTAATGTAGAGATAACATAACAATCATCAATCATTAAGTAAACTAGGAAATGAACATAACATTCAACTCACAAGTATAGAATAAGAAAGATGAATAAAGGTTTGAACAATATCAATGAAAGAAACTTATCATTCCAAAATATATGTCAATGTCTTTACAACAAAGAGTGTATAAAATTATTCAATATCGAACCTTTTAAAAATATGCCTCTATGGGCTTAAATAGGTTTTACAAATTGACTAAGATCCTCAAAAGTTGGATCTGAATGACACCTATCAGATTGAATCTAAACTGATGCAAAAGGTAGGATGAGATCCTATTTCTAAGGGATAGGTATCCCATCCGAATTCAAAAACTTTAGCTCCACTTGAGCTACCTCATGGTTGTAGAAGTCCTTCACTGCATTTATCTGACACCTGGAGCAATGACTCATCCAATGAACATTGAAAATCAAGTCAACTTTGACAAAAAATATTACACGCAGAAGGTTAATGAGTTGGTAGCGCACTGCATGGAGAAAACACAGTCTGCGCTATAAAATCCTGTAGATGCCAGTTTTGTCAAAAATCTTCGAAATGGATTTGAAAAATGCTTTTGAAAGTTGAGATCCCATCTCATAAAAGCACATATTACTGCCATTTGTTATCCTTATTGAGACTACTCAAACTTCATCTCAATAACCATATCCATATATGTTTCTTTAAAGTAATTTCCATACTTTCATTAGACTTCAAAATATCTTAGTACATCATAGGTCAACAATGATACAGAACCTTGAAACAATATCTGAATCAATCACCATTCTTGGGAGGACTAGAAGAAGTAGTTTCTTTTAAGAAGATAACCAAGTTCTTCTTGCTAAGCATATTCTTGGTCAAATATAAGTCTTCAACTATCTTTTTGTTGTCTATTCTCAGGCTGAGGTTCTGTTTGTAAATATTAACCAATTGTTTCCTCTGAATCATATTTTTCCTGATGTTTCTCTTCAAATGATTACACTCCCTTGCTAGTTCATCTATTTGACTTGACAATTGTCTACCAAGTGTGTCATTCTCCTAATGTAGCCTCTGATTCTTCTCCTGAACTTCTTTGAGATGTCTGTCTGCATTCTTGAATAATTTATCCCAATCTTCTTTAGGTCCTTTCTCTGTCTCTGGAGATGACTTTGGTGGAGATTCACTCAATTGAACTATGACTTCTAGTGCTTCCTTTTCAAGAGGAGAGACTTTAAATATTGATAACCTAGCTCTAGGCTTTACAACATCAGTTCTTGGATGAGAATCCTCTGCTAATATAAGCTTTCTCCTGGATGACCTCTTGAGGGTCGGTGTATCAATTCTAACTTGGATAGCTGATGATTATATTCAATCTCTATGGGAGGGAGATCCACATGATGATATGTTTGTTCTTAAATAACTACTTCCTTAGCCTTTCCTTTCCTCTTATCTCTTTTGTAGACTTGGACAAGTAAAGGTTCTTGGGGAATAAGGTCTTGAGGGGACTGTGGTGTTCATATGCAGAGGGAACAGTGGGAGCAGAAGGATGTGCTACTTCAAGTGAGGGAGAAGAGGGTTTAGAAGTAGCAAAACAAGGAGGGGTAATAAGGAGAAGAAGACCGTGGTATTTCAAATGATGGGATAGAGGGAGCAATGGGAGGTGTTGCAGTCTTCTTCTTAGTAGTTTTGAGTTTTAAAGGAGAAGGAGGCAAATCAATTTTGTAGTTAGATACAAACAGGAAAGGGGGCCAATCCTTCCCCTCCTTATTCTATTGTTCAATGACTATGAGTTTTATTAAGGCATGATGAAAAATATACTTTTGAAGCTTATCAGGTTTTCTTTGTGCAAATGAAATCATCCTTTGCAAACTCATGAAAATAAAATAAGGTAAGTTTATTTCCTTCTTACCAGTAAAATGGAGAAGAAGCTTGAAATGGTATTGTAAAACCCAACTGTATCTTCCTTCACAGGTAAAGAATATCTGAATTATGAAGAGTATCTTGTCATATTCCTCTATCAACCACTTCCTTGGCACACCCTTCACCAAATCGTCTCCCCTATGCTCATGCCTAAGCATATCTTGACACCAGTCCTCCTTTTCTATTTTTCTTGCTTTGAACCACAATTCCCCTATCTTAAGGATTTCAGTCACCATTGTAGTTAAATGCACTGTCAAATGGATTTCCATGGGTCCAACCTTTGTCTTTCCATTTTTGTAATTTTGCACGAAATCTCTTGAAACCTCCAAGTGATGTTCTCCAAGTTTATCATAGAACCTCCAACATCCCATGCACTTGAATGAGTCCACATGATTAGGATTTTTCTCTATCAAAGTGGTATCAGTGGGATCGAATATACCACATAGCCTGACCTCTTCCTGGGGATGGGTTCTTTCCTTGGAGCCATCATATGTATGAGCCACCTGTTGTGAGCACTTATGCACAAAGAGAATTAGAAGAAAATTTTACAGATATATTTATTTGTTTTAGAAAACCTTGATAATTCCTTTCATGGAAAGCTACAGTTGTGGAAGAGGAACTCAACACTTTGATGATGGTCTGAAGACTTTAAAAATCTTCTTGATTTACTTTTTTACCTCAGAAGCCTTTCAAATTTCAAAACAGGGTTTTCCACCCGAGTTGGTAGCACGTCCTATGTAAAAATGATGAGTTGTGCTGACAACACAGGCCGAGTTGGTAGCGCTTTAAGTAAAAAAGTAGCCAGGTGTGCTACAAACTCATTATCATTGAGGGTAATGATAGAATTAAGGTCAAATCAAGATTTTAAAGACAATGATGACTCATTAAGGACCCAAAACCGACTCTTATAATCCCTAAATCACTTTTAGGAAACAAATAACTTGTCTTTTGACCATATAAACCTAGGACAATGACCTTGATGACCACTTAGTCATCTATCAACCTCATTTGACATGACTTAGACTTAATTACTAGTCTCAATGAAGGACACATTTTATTGAATGAATCAAGAGAATAAAAACTCAATTAACCACCTAAGACATAAATAAAAATGAGTTTTTATTGGGATACAACATCTGGCTCTAATTGGGAATGGAAGCCTCCCTGTGAGGTTCCAAGAACTTGTAAGACCAGTTTCCTTTCCTATCACCTACAAAACTTAAAAAAAAATGAAATTGTTGTTCCATTGGGCATGGAGTTATTATGAAACTTAAACTGAAAAATAAATGATATTTACATTGAAGAAGGCTTGAAAAGCCTTAATAGAAATAGGTTTTGAGAAAATGCTAATTGATTGGGCCACCAAATACTTCATTACCTTCCAAATTCTGTAAGAGGAAAGTATTGTTCTGCAACACTTGAGAGATGATGAAAGGATCAGTCCACAAAGTGTCAAATTTCACATGCTTGCCCTTATCCCTGCTGTAAGCATCCCACTTCAAAACAAGATCCCCTGTTTGGAAAACATCTTCTTTGGCCATCTTTTCAAAACTCTCTTTGATCTTATTCTGATGTAACTCTGTCTTCTCAAGTAACTGCTCCCTTACCTACTGAAGCTCAACTAGAGGAAGAATCCTTCTAACCAAATCATTTGGTTCACCTTCTTCTTCTTGAATTTTTTTTGCAACAGGAAGTGCAAGTTGGATAGGAAAAATGGCTTCAGTGCCATACACTAGCTTGAATGGAGAAGTGCCAATGGACTTATTATTTGTCACTCTATCATCCCAAAGTGAAAATTTTATCTTAAAATCCCAACTCCTTTGATTTTCTTCAAGCAATCTTCTAATAATCCTCACTAGGATTTTGTTGGATGATTCAACAAGGCCATTGCCTTGAGGATAGTAGGCAGTTGAGTGAAAAATATGAATACCCATGTATTCACATAACTTCACCAAAACATCAGCTTTAAAATCAACTGCATTATCAGTAACAAGTCTTTTGGGGCAGCCAAATCTAGCAAAAATATGATCATTCAAGAAATTGATGATTACAGAATGAGTGACATTCTTGGTGGAATAGCCTCAATCCATTTTGTAAAGTAGTCAGTTGCTACTAGGATCCACCTATGTTGGCCACTTGAAGATGGATGTATCTCTCCAATGAAGTCCAACCCCCATTTTTGGAAGGGTCCAGTGACTACAATGGGTTTCAATGGAAGAGATTTCAGCTATTGTTTTCCAGGGAACCTTTGGCACTTGTCACATGTCTTTACATAGGATAAAACATCAGAAAATAAACATGGCCAATAGTAACCAACCCTCAAAATCTTATGGGCTGTAGTTTTCCAGTAATGACGACCACCACAATTGTTGCTATGAAACTGGTGCATAACCTAAACTAATTCTTCTTTTTCAAGGCACATTAACAACATCCCAGAGGGGTCTTTCCAATAGAGCATATTTTCATTTATACAGAACTTGATTTACTTGAGTTTTAATGCTCTCATCTGTGTTTGAATCATCTATGGAGGCGTTGCAAGGTTCTACAAAAAACCTATTATACCATTGTACCATTCAAAAGAAGATAAGTGTGCTGAAACTGGATGATCATGACTATACTTTTCAACAAAGATTTCAGATTGTGCATCCTCAACATTTATGCTGATAAAATTAATACCCAACACCTCACAATTCTCCTCAGCAAGAAGATTTTCCAAACCCCAACCCTTTATCAATTTTGTTGGCTTAGTATCAATGTCAAACTCAATGAGTTTGGAAATCCACTTGGCTCTTTTACCATCTATATCTAGTTGAATAAGTACATATCTGACTGAACTAGATGGTACATAAGCTATGACTTTGGCATGAAAAATATAGATTCTAAAAGCCTTAAGTGATTTGATCAAAGCATAAGCTTGTTTTTCAATAGGGTCATACTTTACCTCAACATCTCTTAATGTCTTGCTAAAGAAAGCTACTGGTTGTTCCTACCCTTGATCATTTCTCTGAAGTAACATTGTTACAATGGTGTCATTAGATGCAAATGAAAAGATATATAAATCTTTACAATAGTCAGGGTTGATCAAAGTAGGAGCCGACATAAGAGATTTCTTGATAGCTTCAAAAGAATCCCTTGTTGCACCATGTCATTTAACTTCTGAATCTTTCCTTATCATGTCAGTGATGTGTTTAATCAATTCTACAAAATTAGGAATAAATCCCCTAATGAAGTTAATCTTTCCAAGAAATGATTAGATGTCTTTCTTAGATCTAGGAATTTATATGTTTTGAATAGCTTCTACTCTTGCAGGGTCAATATTTACTCCTTCAGCAGTCACTATGTGTCGCAGAAGCTCACCTTCTTTTAATACAAACTGAGACTTCTTTGGATTTAATGAAAGCCCATACCTTCTGCACTTCAAGAATGTCTTCCTAAAATGTTGCAAATGCTCTTTATGGCCGTGAGAAAACATTGTTAGATCATCCAAATATATCAAAACAAATTTATCCTTCTCACCTACAAAGGCAATGTCCATGGCCCTTTGAAAGGTGCCCCCAACATTCATAAGCCCAAAGGGCATCTTGGCATACATAAAAGTACCCCAAGGAGTTGTGAAGGTTGTCTTTTCTTTGTCATCTGAGTGTACTGAGATTTGGTTATAGCCTGAGAACCCATCAATAAAATACATGACACTAGCTCCAGACACTCTTTGCAAGATATGCTCTATCTTTGGAAAAGGGTAGTTGTCTTTCCTAGAGCACTTGTTCAAGTTCCTGAATTCAACACACAACCTAATCTCCCCATTCTTTTTTCTAACAAGAACTAAATTAGCAACCCACTCAGAATATCTTAGTGGAATGATAATTTAAGCATTCAATGATTTTTTAATTTCCTTTTCCATTATGGGTAGAAGAAGAGGGCCGATAGATCTATTTTTTTGCTTGAATGGAGTGTCTTATTTCTTCAGAGGTATTTTATGCTCAATCACTTGAGTGTCATAGGTCTTTAAGTCACTGTAATCCCATGCAAAAATGTCTGAAAATTATTTCATTAGGCTGCCATATTCAACTCTTTGTTCTGCAGTCAACTGTGTGGACAAATTTATGGTTTTGGGGCACTGTTCATCTCCTAAGTTGTACTGAAAGAAAACAGGGTATTCCTCTTTCTTATCAGGCTTCAAATGCACATCATTATGGTCAAAAACATTCTCAAGTGGTACTAATCTGCTTGGGATTTGATTATTTGGAAGTTGAATAATATCATGGCATCCAATTTTGTTTTTTTAACTTAGGATTTTTTACCTTTTCAACATTTTCTTTTTCATGATCTATATGAAGGGCTGAAAACTCATCTATAACTTCCAAAAATCTAACCAATTCCTCATCATCATCAAACACTTTCCAAAATTTTACATTGGCTGGCAAGGAAGGTCTATATTTCACTTGGATTTCATAATTAAGCTTTGTTGGCAAAGGTGGATTGAAGGTACTAACTGAAACAACTAATGAATCAACAAGTTGATTCATGGCTCTAGGAATGTATGAAATATTGAATGCTAGAAAAGAATCAATGAGATTCCATACCTCATCTATATATTCCTTAAGCCTGACATGTTTGGTTTGAAAAGTGTTCTTGATTTGTTGGATTATCAGATCAACATCTCCATATACTTTCAGCCCCTGAATATTCATTTCCTTAGCATCTTTCAAGCCCAAGACCAAGGCTTTGTATTTTGTTATGTTATTGGTCACCTTGAAATCCAACTTGAAAGGTGAATGAATTGTTTCTTTGGAAGGTGAAACAAAAACCACACCTGCTCTTGTAGACTCTCTTGAACAAGCACCATCAAAGAACATACTCCATATAGGAGTGCTTTCCACTTCTGAAGACTGGCAAATAGGTTTTCTGAGCTACAAAGATTATGACTGAGAATCATCAATCTGAAGTATACAAGATCAAAAAACTATGTCAACTGAGTATATGGGATGATTAGTAGGCTCCTTCTCATCACTGATAATATAGGTTAGTTGAGCTTCCCTATACAATCTCCTTTGTTCCCCTCCAAAAACTAGGACAGTTGCATAAGAAAAGTCATTTTGCAAGGTGCCCCCTAGCCTCTTTATCCATGCTCTAGATAAGAGCATACAAAATTTGGGTGGCACATCAACCACCACAATGTCCATTATCATGCTCCTCATCAGAAACTGGGATATAGAAATTGCTAAATATTTTATCAAGCCAAGGCACTTAACCTTCCTAGAATCAAATGAAAATATATCATGATAAGACTTGGTAATCTCTAAACCCAACTCATCCATAATTGCTTTTGGCATGAGGTTATGATAAGCTCCTGTATCTAGAAGGAAATTATGTATAATTTTATCATGGATGTTTAGGGAGACATAGAATGGTAGAGAGGTTTCCTCACAACCTTCAACCATTGGACTAAGGAAAATAGTAGGCTTATCATCTTGGAGGTTTACAACATCAACAACAGTTGGCATGGATTTAGGCTCAAGGGATTTGAGGATGGTTTGTTTGAAGGTATCATTCTTCATTAATTCCATGAGGGCTATGGGGATTTTAACCTTCTGAATTTCTGACTCAAAGCTAAATGAGAAAGGAACTTTGTCAGGGTTTCTTACCTCTTGCACAAGAGCTTTAAGAAGTACTTGATTCTTTGTTTGAGCTTGATCTTTTCTTGGTTGTTGTTTTGCAGGGGAAACAAATTTCTTGGGAGGAGCTTGCTCATATTGCTTACCATTACTTTGTTTAGATCTCAAATTATATCTATTCTGATCATCAATTTGACAAATAGATCCCTCATTTGAATCTTGATTAGCGTGTTGACTAATCAAATCTTCTTCATATGCAGAATATGTCAAGAAATATGCATCACCTTTATCTCCCAAACAATGAATCTCATCATCTTCTTCTGGCTGATCTTCCTCCATTACTGTGTTCTGAAAAGGAGATTTAATATTCTAATCCTCATTAGAATTTCTATTCCTTTGTAAAATCTGATGTGGATAATTATTTCTTCTATAAGGATTTGGATTTCGATGAATAAAAGAATTAGGATCTATACCTTTTACAGGATTCTTGTTCTCAATCTTCATCTTGGACAATTCAGAAGTCAAATATTCAATCATCTTAGCCATCTTTTCAATATTAGGATCATCACTTGATGAGGCTTCTCCTTTCTGTTTACTTCTATCTCCTCTACCTTTCAACTTCTCTGTAGAAAGGATGTTAGATTCCACTTCAAGTGCTGCATCCTGCATATTAGCCAATGTAACATACCTCCTTTCTCTTAACAACAAACAAAAATCAGCATCAAAAGCATTAGCATATGTGATTTTTGCAGAGGTAGCAATAGGCTTGATTTCAGCTGGGATCTTGCTATACATCCGGTTAAATTTCTTGGTAAAGTCTGACACTGATTGACCACTTTCCCTTCTCAAGTTCCCAAACTCTGTAATGTAGCAAATAAAATGCTTCTTATCCCCCCATTGTTTTAAGAAAGTATCATAAAAAATTTCAATACCTGTTATAGATCCCGGGGTTAATTCTCTAAACCACCTCCTGACCTCTCCATCTAAGCTTTGAACAAACACTCTCATCCATACATCCTCCCGTTTGATATTTAAGTTATCAACATAACTATAAAATAATTCAAGATGCTCTTCAGTTGTGACCTCTTCTGTCCTTGAAAATTTTGGGATATAATATTGATAGTCTCTAGTAGGCATTG
Organism: Picea engelmannii; assembly: GCA_009831015.1. NCBI lineage: Eukaryota > Viridiplantae > Streptophyta > Pinopsida > Pinales > Pinaceae > Picea > Picea engelmannii. Next base: position 63,561 of record ML813373.1, on the reverse strand, counting down.
CATTAAGAGGATTTTGCAATACTAATGGGGCATATCTAGCAGCTATGATTCTTTCCATGTTAGTGAGATTTTGAGGTGTTGTTGCCATGATAGTGGTAGATGTAGATGCACTGGAAGTTTGGATCACTAGGGATTGAGATGAGGCTGATATAGAAGATGAAGGTGAGGTAATGAGAGAAGAAGGTATTTATGGACTTGCAATGAAGAAGGGAAATAAGAAGCTCTGTAAAATTCAGACAGTAACTTGGCAAGGTTTTCTTCTCCTTTTATAGACAATTCATGTAAGACAAGCTTAACTGCAGGAAGATTTGTATGAATGTAGGTTGAATTTGGTTCAGTTTCAGATTGAGAAGATTCTACAGAGGATGAGCAAATGTCTTCTTCAACAAATGGTGAACTATCTTCTTGAGTAAGATCAAAAGATCCTTGAACTTCTGAAACTACATTTTCATTATCAATATTTGAGCTTATAGCTTCAACAAATGTTGTTTTTATTAGTGGATTTTCTGGAAAAGAAACAGAGGAATTTCTAGAGATACCTGAACTTGAAGATCCCTTATGTAATGCTTTTCCTTCTTTGATGATGGATCCGATACTAGATCAGTTAGTGGATGTTGAGGGTTTGCTTGAGTATGTGCCTTCTTAGAAGCCATAATGTACCAATGGAGTTGCTAGATATAATATTACAACCAAACTAATGGTTCCCAACCTTTGTCTATCATCAAAGTTGGGACTATGTCGTCTCCCAGGGAAGCTTGCTTCACACTCCTTTCCCCGACAACAACACCAATTTGTTATCTCTCCAGGAGTGTCTTTAGGTTGTAAATCAAGAGAGCCTGGTAACTTAATCAAAATGCTTAATGATGTATTGGAAACTGGATCAAAGAAGAATAACTCAGACACTCACTCCTTCACTTAGAACAATTTGAATATATCTAGACAAAATAAGGGATTCAAAAGATATTGATTAGAGGGTTTGCAAAATATAGGTGGATGGATAATGCTAACTATGTCAACAACATCACATGTATTGAAAACACATGTGAAAGGTTGAATATAACCAACAAAATATTTGTGATCTTAGTTTACTAATGCAGAGATAAGATAACAATCATCAATCATTAAGTAAACTAGGAAATGAACATAACATTCAACTCACAATTATAGAATAAGAAAGATGAATAAAGGTCTGAACAATATCAATGAAAGAAACTTATCATTCCAAAATATATGTCAAGGTCTTTACAACAAAGAGTGTATACAAGTCTTCAATCTCGAACTTTTTACAAAGATGCTTCTCTGGGCTTAAATAGGTTTTACAAATTGACTAATATCCTCAAAAGATGGATCTGAATGACACCTATTAGATCAAATCTAAACTGATGCAAAAGGTAGGATGAGATCCTATTTCTAAGGGATATGTATCACATCCGAATTCCAAAACTTTAGCTCCACCTGAGCTACCTTGTGGCTGTAGAAGTCCTTCAATGCATTTATCTGACACTTGGAGCAATGACTTGTTCATTGAACACCGAAAATCAGGTCAACTTTGACCAAAAATGTAACAAGCAAAAGGTTAACGAGTTGGTAGTGCACTGCATGGAGAGAACATAGTTTGCGCTACAAACTCTTATAGATGTCAGTTTTGTCAAAAAAAATCAAAATTGATTTGAAAAATGCTTTTGAAAGTTGAAAGCCTGTCTCATAAAAACACATATTACTGCCAGTTTTCATCTTTATTGAGACTACTCAGACTTCATCTCAATAGCCATATCCATACATGTTTCTTTAAAGTGATTTCCATACTTTCATTAGACTTCAAAATATCTTAGTACATCATAGGTCAGTAGCCACACAGAACCTTGAAACAATATCTGAATCAATCACCATGATTGAGAGGACTAGAAGAAGTAGTTTCTTTTAAGAAGATAGCCAAGTTCTTCTTGCTAAACATATTCTTGGCCAAATATAAGTCTTCAATTAGCTTTCTGTTGTCTGTTCTCAGGCTGAGGTTCTGTTTGTAAATATTAACCAACTATTTCCTCTGAATCATCTTTTTCCTGATGTTTCTCTTCAGCTGATTACACTCCCCTGCTAGTTCATCTATTTCACTTGACAATTGTCTATCAAGTGTGCCATTCTCCTGATGTAGCCTCTGATTCTTCTCCTGAAATTCTTTGAGTTGTCTATCTGCATCCTTGTATAATTTATCCCAATCTTCTTTAGGTCCTTGCTCTGTCTCTAAAGTTGACTCTGGTGGAGATTCACTCAATTGAACTATGGCTTCCAGTGCTTCCTTTTCAAGAGGAGAGATTTTAAATATTGATAACCTAGCTCTAGGCTTTACAACATCAGTTCTTGGATGAGAATCCTCTGCTAATATAAGCTTTCTCCTGGATGACCTCTTGAGGGTCGGTGTATCAATTCTAACTTGGATAGCTGATGATTATATTCAATCTCTATGGGAGGGAGATCCACATGATGATATGTTTGTTCTTAAATAACTATTACCTTAGCCTTTCCTTTCCTCTTATCTCTTTTGTAGACTTGGACAAGTAAAGGTTCTTGGGGAATAAGGTCTTGAGGGGACTGTGGTGTTCATATGCAGAGGGAACAGTGGGAGCAGAAGGTTGTGCTACTTCAAGTAAGGGAGTAGACTAGGGGTTAGAAGGAGAAAAATATTGTGGTATTTCAAATGATGGGACAAAGGGAGCAGTGGGAGGTGTTGTAGTCTTCTTCTTAGGAGTTTTGAGTTTTGAAGGAGAAGGAGGAAACTCAATTTTGTAGTTAGATACAAACAAGAAAGTAGGCCAATCCTTCCCCTCCTTCTTCAACTGCTTAATGACTATGAGATTTATTAAGGCATGATGAAAAATATACTTTTGAAGCTTATCAGGTTTTCTTTGTGCAAATGAAATCATCCTTTGCAAACTCATGAAAAGGAAATAAGGTAAGTCTATTTCCTTCTTACCAGTGAAATGGAGAAGAAGCTTGAAATAGTATTGTAAAACCCAACTCTATCTTCCTTCACAGATAAAGAATCTCTAAATGATGAAGAGAAGCTTGTCATATTCCTCTATCAACCACTTCCTTGGAACACCCTTCACCAAATCAACTCCCCTATGCTCAAGCCTGAGCATATCTTGACACTAGTCCTCCTTTTCTATTTTTCTTGATTTGAACCATAATTCCCTTGTCCTAGGGATTTCAGTCACCTATGCAATTAAATCCACTGTCAAATGGATTTCCATGGGTTCAACCTTTTTCTTGCCATTTTTTTAATTTTGCACGAGATCTCTTGAAACCTCCAGGTGATGTCCTTCGAGTTTATCACAGAACCTCCAACATCCCATGTGGTTGAATGAGTCCACATGATTAGGATTTTGCTCTATTAGAGTGGTCTCAGTGGGCTCGAATCTAACCATAGAGCTTGACCTCTTCATGGGGATGGGGTCTTTCCTTGGAGCCATCATATGTATGAGCCACTTGCTGTGAACACTTCTGCACAAAGAGAATTAGAAGCAAATTTTACAGATAACTTTCTTTGTTTGAGAAAACCTTGATAATTCCTTTGATGGCAAGTTGTAGCTGTGGAAGAGGACCTCAATGCTTTGATGATGGTATGAAGACTTTAAAAATCTTCTTGATATAATTTTTTTTACCTCAGAAGACTTTCAAATTTAGAAACATGGTTTTCCTCCCGAGTTGGTAGCGTGCCCTATGTAAAAATGATGAATTGCGCTGAAAACACAGGCTGAGTTGGTAGCGCTTTAAGTACAAAAGTATCCAGGTGTGCTACGAAATCATTATCATTGAGGGGAATGATAGAATGAAGGTAAAATCAAGATTTGAAAGACAATGATGACTCATTAAGGACCCAAAACTGACTCTTATAATCCTTGACTCACTTTTAGGAAACAAATGACTTGTCTTTTGACCATATAAACCTAGGAAAATGACCTTGATGACCACTTAGTCATCTATCAACCTCATTTGACGTGACTTAGACTTGATGACTAGACTCAATGAAGGACACATTTTATTGAATGACTCAAGAGAATAAAAAATCAATTAACCACCTAAGAAATAAATAAAAATGAGTTTTTATTGGGAGATAACACACCCAACCACACCATGCCACATTATATTTTGTGTAAAACTACTAGCTTGGTAAGGCACCACTAAATAGTTGGGTAGGCATACTTGGTTTTGTTTCTAGGCATGCTTGTTTTGTTTCTTGATAAGTAATAAAACAAAATGTTTATACACAAAGGAGATAATGTTATCTTCAATTGATAAACAGAGGACTCTTGTTTCACAAGAGAGAATTTGAATGAAACATTTTATGTCTAAAAATAAACAAAAGAAAACTCATTAGTAGCCTACGTAGGTTTCCCAAGACACAAAAATAACATGGGTGACTGACAAGCATAGACTTACATTTGAACTCAAAGGTAGCTTCTCCTTGTCCTATTTGGAAGGAACTTGGATGAAATTCCAAACAAAGTGCTAAATATCCAGAAATTGTTGCCCTTTACGACATTGAATATCCAATGGATGCAACCATTATCATATTTTATCAACTAAGAGACACAAGGCATATAGAGAATAGGAAATGATGCATGTTTGTGGACATGAGGCATAGAGAACATAGGAATTGATGTGTGATTGTGTATAAGAGGCATCGAACGCATGCCATTAAGCTCAGGATAAACTACTACAAATACATAATACAGTGGGCATCAAAGTTTGCTAATTATTAGAGTAGCTAATTATTCTAACCACTACAAATACATAAAATAATTTCACCAATAATAGTCATTTCTCAATTTCAAAATAGGTAATAGTGCTAGTTACAATAAAAACAAGTAATAGTGCTAGTTACAAGTATTTTTGTCACTAAATAGCCAGTGAAAAAATATTCTAGGTTTTGAACACCAATTTTTCTCATGGACAAATGAAAAAATAAATAAATAATTCCAAGTGCTTATGCTTAAATCCTTCTTATTCAATTTCAGCGTCGACTCATAGAATAAAACTTCAAAGACTCTTCATGCACTCAAATGTGATTTCCTCCATGGTGAAGCCATGCATTTAACTGTAAAATCATGCACTCAAATGTGATTTCCTCCACCATGAACCATGCATTTAACTGTAAAAATCAGAGAATTCGTGAAGGTACCAACCGCAAATGAAGAACACGATGCATTTAAAAACAAAAATCAAAGAATTCTAGAAGGTACCAGCCACAAAGGTAGACCACATACATGTAATTTGAAACCTTATTAATCTTCAACTCAATATTATTATGTATATTAGGAGAAGCCATTTTTCATTCTTCACTCAAGATTTTCGTTTAAGCATTCAAGGTCTATTTCATCGGTTTCCAATCACTAAGTGTTCAAAGTGCATGTGCAACATGTGTCAGTGTGCATTTAGGTGAAATTAAATGAAACATTATAATAAGGCATCGAGTTACCCAAGGTGGTTGTGGATCATCCTATGTCATATAATTTTTTTAAATAAAAACACAAAAGTAATATAAAAATTTTAAATAGGAACAAAAAAGTAATGACACAATGGAAATGTTATGCCACGTGCTATATGATTGAGATTGATGTGGATTAATTTAATTTCCATGGAAGATAGCTCAGACATGCCAGTAATCCTTATACAACTACAACAAATAGGCCCACCTTTACAGGTTACATAGGTAAAATTGCTACAACAAATAAATATGTGTATAAGCAGGGTGATACTGATTTGTCATGGTTATTTTATATGAGTATATGGTAGGAATATCACTAATGTTCGTAGTTTAGTTCACTACTGAATTAGTAGGGAGGGTCGGTATGACTACTATAAACAAGTGTAGAGGGGGTGTGAATACAGGGATGTTGTTTCCATTCATGAGGAGGGAATATAAAACCCCAATGACTACAAACATTGTAATATCAAACAATGTCTCATGTTTCCATGGGAATGAATGGATTGAAGAGAATAAAGGTACATCTCCCTAGTGCTCGTTCACGCCATTTTTTAATTCACTGGCCACATGATTTATATAGTCTTAATGGTCGAAGGAGATGGGAGAAAGAATAAGAGCACCTTCAGCCAAAGGAAAAGGTCTAGGGGGATGTTACTTTCAACATCAATTGTAAGAAACATCTAAGCTAAGATAACTTCTATTGATGGAATTTATTTATTTCTTAACTTGTTATTTCATAATAATTATGTGCAACAAATCGTATTGAAGCTAAAGCTAAACTACGAAACATGCAAATCGATCGCCACGAAGATGCTTGCAAGGATTTCAGGTGGATTCTCTCCTTCGATCTCTTTACCTCTAAGTTTATGATGTTGAAATCCATCCCAAATACAAACGTTTTAAAAAATTGCGAAGAAAAAACACGAAATCCTAATGGTTTTCATATATTGATGATCAATGTCGCATAGATTCTTTTCTTAAAAGCTTCATTAGTTTCTAAGCTTCAATTGTGTATGAATTTTTTTAAACAAAGACTATGTTGATAATGTTTGCAGTGTTGTTGCAGTATCATGTTTGGATCTTGAGGGTTTTTGAATGTGGGATTTGTTCAAAGCGGGTTTGAGATCTGATTTCTTTGGATTTGAAATGGGTATGAACTCTAAGATGAAGAGTGTTTTGTATCCAATAGTTGTAAGTGGTTAATGCATCAGCGAGATGTCGGACCTGTAAAAGGCATCTTGTTGTGCTAGATTGACTGGTAATAAGGTGTAAATTGGTGGGAACAAGGAGGGAACAAACAAGAGGAAGAAGTATGGTTTCATGCAGTTCCAGGATTAGAATAGTCAATATATCTTGTTGACCAAGGTTTTATGCCCTAAGATTTGTTGAATCAAAGAAATATTCCTTGATAGATAGATAAATATCATCACTATAGTTTTAAGGACAATTACAATTTTTCTTTGTTATGCAAATATCACCAGGAAGGAAAATGCATGGGCGAGACAACCATCACTACTGACAACTTCTTTAATATGGTATATTTTCTTAACTTTGTCAAAAATTTGTTAATAATCAAACAATACATAAATATACATAACATTTACCTACATAGGGAGAGAGAGATAACAGAGTGAGAACTACCAAAGATGTAGGGAGCAAAGGTGGTGGACACAGAGAGCGAGAGATACCAAAGAATTTCATTATGGTTTAATTCCTTCAAATTTCATTATGGTTTTATTCCTTCAAATTTCATTTTTGGTATTTTTCTTTCTATTGGCCATGAGGTTGCCTTGGTAAGTAGTGAGTCTCTTCCTTTATCCTTTCAACATATGCTCTAGCAGCAAAAAGAAAAGATGTAGGTGTGCTAGGGCAGTGAGGCAGTGGCGAGGTGGGCATGAGGAGGAGTGAGGTGGTGGTGAGGTGGGGATGAGGAGGTGGCTAGGGGATGAGTAGCATGCCATTCGCTTGGACTATAGTGCAATTATTTGCAGATATCTAATGCAATGTATCTATCAGAGCCTCCAAAGGAGCCAATAATATAATTTATAAAATTTGTTTTTTAATTAACTTTTATTTTTGACAAATAGGCGAAATAAATTAGCTTACACTAGGGGATTTATGTCAAATTGAAGTGATTTTAACCAATCAAAAATTAAATTAAATAAATGATAAAATTGGATAAAATACACTTTTGTCCAATTTTATCCAATCTTAACCACGAAACTTTTGTCACCACTTCGGATTTCAAATAAAACACAGTCTTGGACCGTCGATCTGTATGAATCTCAACCTAATATCTAATCTCAACTGTTTTTCATTTAACACAAGAATGGAAAGTCTAGTTACCTTATCGATGGTCACGATCAACTATCAATCTAGATCTAACAATGCATGTTTCTCCTCACCTGTAAAGGATTTTATCTATGTCCCTTGCATGGCTTAGACACAGAGTTGAATGCTAACTCTATTCTTCCATGACATTGATCCAATTTCAACATTTACTTGAATCAATTTGACTTATATCTCTCATGATCATTGATATCTACGATGATTGATGATCAATAGTCAGTAACGATTTACTAATATGAGGATTTTCTCATAGTTGAACCGTAAACTGCAACACATAATTCAAGAGGGATTCTTCTCTGTGTTCAACATTAACACTCACAAAACCTAATCTTTGTAGAGATTCAAACACACATAAGAAACACAGAGGTTTCCAATTGACCAACTCCATACAACACTCGAAAAAGAGTGATTTTTGTTCATACAATACTTGCACACAATTTTACATAAGGACCATTCTCTCTCTAATGGCCTCTCAATCTCTCACACAATTGGTCTGATCTCCTTTCAATTGGCCACTCCTCTCATTCCCGCGGGCTTACAAATTTAATACAAAAGGATTCTGAAACTGCAATTTGTTTCAGATCCTAAAAACCCTCACACAATTCCTTAGGATCCTCTAGATCCACAAAATCCTCATTCTAGATCCACAATATATTTAAGAGATCCATAACTTACTACTAAGATCTCTCTAACTCTCACAATATCTCGAGATATTCTTTAACAAGACATAACTAATTACAATGCACTCCAATCCTAAACACAATTAATACAATCTTTCTAGAATTCCTTAAAACATAGGAATTTCAATACTTAAATAATTAAAATCAAGACCCCTAGGTCTAGTCAAATGTGCTTGATTTTGGTGGCAAGATGCTCCTACAACAGACTCCTAAGGAACAAAATGTTCATGATCTCTTGATCATGAGTTCCACCACTAAAGTCCTCGTGGGTCCCATACTTTACAATGTTTCTTTCTTGCCTCATTAAGATGTCTTCTCTGAGACATCTTCACCATCAACATCCTCATTTCTTCAATTTCCATGTCTAGTCTATCCCCTAGCTGGTACATATTGTTGCAAACTTGTTGCTGAAATTTGTTGTTGTTGTTGTTGTTGACTAGTTGTTTCATGTCTTCTTCATATCTCCATCTCAAAGTATTTGAGATAATCAACTCCTCTGCAGAAAAATGAATTACATATTCAATATTTTTACTCTCAATTATGCAATCTCCCTTATCAATCCTTGGATTGATCAACCAGTCCTCAAGAATCTTGAGTTCTTCATCAAATTCAATGAGTACTATATCAAAGTGTTGTCCTTTAACCTCTTCCTTGTTCTTTGCAACACTAAGTTCCTACAAATGATCCTCCATCTCTGCATCACTTAATAAAGATTTATCTAGGTATTGATCATTGTCATGAGACAATGTTGTATCCTCCTCTATGACAAAATTATGAATTTGTCTGCATTTTCTTTATTCGGCACTTGAAAACAAAAACCAATGACCAGTTGTAAAACTACGAGACTCTAAAGTCTTTGTTGATCTTCCCAGGATCATCTTGCTCTGCTCCAATGCAACATCAAGTATCTCATCTTCCTCTTCTGGCATCATCTTCTTGTGTTGATCTAAACACCTCATCAGACTCTCATCAACATCTACCTTTTCAACAATTTGATTTGCAAGTTGTGTGTAGCCCTGTCCTTGGCTACCTTCATGAGATAACATCTCATCTCCCTCATAACAAAATTCTGATTTTGTTTTGTTGCTATTCTTCTAGAAAGAATATCTCAATCATACACAAATTATCATATTTAAAAACATAAATCTTGCTAGCCTCATTTGATTTCTCTTTCAACATATCTTTATGTTGATCTTCACCATCATCTTCTTCAAGGAATGATCCTTGCTCTGGTTCACAAAAGTGAAATTCCTCTTCTGTCAGTGATCTCTCCCCGAACTCATCTCCTCTAAGTTTCTCCTTCTTTAGCAACACACTCAAACTGTGCTTCAATCTCCTCAAGCTTCTCCTCATCTTCATTGCAAACAATTGCATCACATGCCACTTGAATTTCTTCAAATTCCATCCTTGTCTCTGGTTTTCCTCAATATTCTTATGTAGCAGTTGTCCAATGTAATTGAGTTGTACTCGTAACTCAACCATTTCTCTATCAATCTCCTCTTGACTCATTCTCTTTATGCTATTTTCTTTGGAATCTTTATTTCCTTTGTTGTGGCTTCCTTATAAACCTCTATAATGACCATCAATAGTCATTTTCACCTCTACCTTTTTTAACATCTCCTTGTTCACTATGAGATGCATTAAGCCTCTGTAAAAAATATCCGCATCTACTACTCAATGCCTCACCAAGATTCCTCCTCAGCTATGGCCTTTTGGTATTACAGGTTCTCTCCGCTGGAACCCTCTGCGCACTCCTCTTCTCTTCTCTGGATCTGCACTTACTCACTTTCTTCTGAGAACTTCCACTTGTCCTCTTCACTTATTTCCAATCTCAGTTGGAAGTATCTACAACATCCTCTATTGCAAGGTTATGCCACAACTTCTTCACTTGATATCTCTTCTTTCTCCCTTTTCCTATGTCACAACTCTATTGGTTGTGGTTGCTATTAGTTCCTTCTTAGCTTCCTGCATTCACAATTCCTCATAACCAGGCTTAAATTTAAAATACCATCCATTACTTGTAAGATCTATCGATGAGATCTTATCTCTCAGATCCAATGCACTTGAATGGAAAACTCCTTGTTACATTGCCTTTGAATTTTTTTTATGTATTTTTCTATACATGCTCCTTATGAATCAAATTCTTTATTGGTTGAAATCTATAGTTCTGTATTACGAATTTGCAGATTTCCCTTTTTCAGAGAGATATTGTGCTTTGATACCAAAAATGAACTTCGTTCATTTAAGGTATTCCATTTGAAATCAAATGCACAAGAAAATTAATTTTCCTGCTTTGATATAAAAAAATGATGACCCACTAGGTCGTTATCCCACATGTATGCAGAATTCGTCAAAGGAATTTATGCTCATCCCAAATAGAGCTGCTCCAAATTTTAACTCTGTTTTCGCCTTAGAAATTTAGTGCTCCTATCCCAACGCTATTCCCTTGTAACTGAGTTCTAAATCCTCGAGCTTATATCCTTAAGCGCTCATGCCTTGAGCTTACTCCATGTGTCCTTGTACCATGAACATGTCATTAACACTATCAGGTTTTATTCTACGTTCATCCTCCAACATTGATCGCAACTGGATGGGCAATCCATAACACACCCTCAGATATTCCAATCTCTAATCCTCCCCGTCTGATTCGAAAACCCTTAGACACCACTTATTTCCTTACATATATACATGCAATATCTAACTTGATCAAAAATTTATTTGCTGGTTGTATTGAGGTGGTTTGAAGAATTCTGATGATGTGCTCTTTATCCAAAAACTCATGAAATGATGATTAGTTTGTTGAATGATGATATTACATAACACAAAATAAAAGAACTCAAATTATACAATATTGATAACCATATCACTTCATCTCTGAACTCTCTTCAAACCATAGGACTGCTTTTAACCATCTCAAAATATGAAAATACATAACAACATGTGCTTGCATAGATCCATTTAATGGACTCTCTTTAAATCCATAACTTAAAACAAGAAAATAAGTACATCATTGAAATCAATGCAAAATTCTGTGAAATTTGACTACAAAGTCGACCAATTTCCAAATTGGATCAATTTCTCCCTCTTCGGCACGTAAAACAATCGATTAAATGCTCATTTATGGAAATTTAAGATAATATTGTTACAAATGACCTCAAATAAAAAAATAGACCTCAAATTCATGATCCTTGCAAAAAATTGTGAAAAATGAGTATAAAGTTTCCTATGTTCCGTCAATATACCTCATGGCACGCTTTACGACACAATGATAAACTAGCTCTTCTCTTGTGTGTACTTCCATGTAGTCCGTACAACCTTGGGATCTGTTCCCTACATTGGAACCTATTCCATATCGAAGTGCGTGGAGACCTCATAATGTAGGAAGTGTTGGAATCCACGCCCATATATATAGGTCGCGGGCCCTCCAACCCCTGTCCGCACATTTGGAAACTTTATTACTAAATTTGGTGGCATCCCGAAATTAGTGGGATGGTTGGCCTAGTGGTTAATGCATTGGAGTTATATGTGGTAATTCGGGGGTTCAAGCCTCGTTGACTACCATATATTTGCGTGTTTTTTGTTAGTTGGTTATATATACATGCAGATGGTTGTTATCATATGGTATATTCGTGGTATGTTTGTTATCCCTTTCCACGTATAGGTGTGGGTTACATGGTATACAATGAACGAAAGTATAAGATTCGAGGGCTTGGGACCTTTTTCCGCCCATTCAAACTTTGAATCAAATTTAAATATATTCATTTCCATATAGTGTTAAGAAATATTATGGGCACGTGATGGCATGGGAAGCTTTGTGAAGGTTTATGGAGGTCGTGGGTTTGATCCCCGTCGGCTCTATAATTTCGGTAATGCATGCTAATATAGGCCAATGGGAGGTCACCACGTGGCAACCTCTCATTCGCTGAACCTTTCCACTTGTCAATATAGGATTGGACCATTTGTATGCCACTTGTCAACCTATAATTAGACCACTTGGTTTGTACCTTTCCCAGTCAGCTGCCAAAAATCATGTTCCACATGTCACCTTGCAATGGTGACACATGTCACTCCTTTTTCCCATGTGGACTTTGACCTTTGACCTGGTTTGACTGTAAATTTGACCGCTCATAACTTTTGCATACGAACTCTGTTTGACTTGTTGTTTGCATCGTTGGAAAGTTGATGACGAGATCTACATATTGATGCCATTTTTGAGATAATTCGGGACAGTTGAAGTTTGAGAATTTATGGATCCCCTAGGACCTTTGTGATCATTCCTTATATCCTACTGGATCACACCTTTTGACTGAAAAACTTTTGGACATCATCTATAGATACTCAACATCTTGGTGATGATAATTCACTCTTCCATCTTGTTGAATATTTTGGAATTTAGTCTTCAATATTAGATACTAGATCAATGTGCTTCTATCTGTTTCTCTGGAATATAACTTTGAATCTGGCCTCTGACACTATCACTAATAGATTTGGTTTTGGCTCATAGATTCCCTGACAAAAAAAGTCTTGTTCACTGAATCTCTACAATACATGTATCATGTATTTCAACATCCGGTCCCATCTTCTAGAACTCAAGATAATCCATCTTGGCTAACAGGAAACCAAGTCAAATGTTGATCTATGCCTTTCCATTTTGTATTCTTTGTTTTTGTACTCCTGATGTATCTGTAGGAGTCCCTAAATGAATACTATGTCCATTGACTCCCCTACCTTGAAGAACAACTCTATTGTACTGTTATCATTTGTACTTTTTTTTATTGGTTCTCTTCAAGGTATACATCCACACGAACATGACATAGTATTTTAAAATATGCTTATAACATGCACCTTTATGCCTCTTATTTCTAAAGAGGATTATTTCTCCTTTACTAGCTCTAGAAATTTTTGCATTACCTTGATGCTTTTTTCGCTCCTGATCTACATGCTCCAACTGCTTGTATCATTCTGTACCTTCACTTTCAATTATTCATAATCAAGAATGTTATCTTAGAGAATTCGATCCATATGTATCCCTTTATCCGATTACAAGACAATGCAATTGTCCATTCTTTTTTCTAAAGGCTTTGAAATCTTTACAATGAGATTCCTCTCACTGTAGAAAAATATATGTATAAGTGGCTATCTAGAAATCTCCTTAACGAGATTCCTCTCACTCTAAAACAAAGTGTGGCTATCTAGAAATCTCTCTAACGATATTCCTCCCACTCTCAACATCATATAAGGTGGAAATATAGAAACTCTCTTACAAAATTCCTCTCACTCATACAAGGTGGCAATATAGAAATTTTACAGATTCCCTCTCACTCTTATAATTTACAATGAGTAGCTTACAAGCCTTCTAATAGACTTTAGGAGATTTAGACATATGCATATTACAATTATA
>ML813373.1:2575-49590 GCA_009831015.1 Picea engelmannii | reverse complement strand
TATATATTTACAATGAAAATTTTAAATATGGTTTACTTATGGACTCATTCTTCCCATTGTGTTGGGAGGAGTCTCGCAACTTCTGACCTCAAGGAATTCCTCATGACATAATAGGCGATCTTGCAACCTTTTCTTCTCTTTATCAAGAGCTTGCAACTGCATATTTAAGTCAAAATTATCCTTCTGTATTTTTCGATTAATGTTCTTTTGCAGCCTCAACTTCATGAGAACTTTACTCATATTGTCTTCTTGATAAGATCCTTCAAAATATTCACCAACTGAACTCCTGGATCTCATCACAACAACAACTTGCAACACATACCAAAACTAGCTCTGATACCACTTGATCTGAAAATCCTTACACACCATTTATTTCTTTACATATATACATGCAGTACCTAACTTGATCCAGAATTAATTTACTGATCGTATTGAGGTGGTTTGAAAAATTCCGATGATGTGCTCTTTATCCAAAAACTCATGAAATGATGATTAGTTTCTTGAATGATGAGATGACATAACAGAAAATAAAATGACTCAAATTATACAATATTGAGAACCATATCACTTCATCTCTAAACTCTCTTCAAACCATAAGACTTCTTTTAACCATCTCAAAATATCAAAATACATGACAACATGTGCTTGCATAGAGCCATTTAATTGAATCTCTTTAATTACATAACTCAAAACAAGAAAATAATTACATCATTGAAATCCTTGCGAAATTCTGAGAAATTTGACTATAAATTCGACTAATTTCCAAACTTGCTCAATTTCACCCGCTTCAGCATGCAAAACAATGCATTAAATGCTCATTAATGGAAATTTGAGACAATATTATTAAAAATGACCTCAAATCACAAAATCGACCCCAAATTCATGATCCTTTCAAAAAATCATGAAAAATGAGTATAAATTTGCCTATGTTTTTTCAATATACCTCATGGTACGCTTTACAACACAATGATAAACTAGCTGTTCTCCTGCACGTACTTCCATGCAATCCATACAAACTTGGGATTCATTTCCCGTGTTGGGATATTTTCCATCTCAAAGTGTGTGCATACCTCAGAATGTGTGAAGTGTTGGAATCTACATCCATATATAGGTCACGGGCCCTCCAACCTGTGTCCGCGCATTTGCCAACTTTATTACTAAATTTGGTGGCATCCCAAAACGAGTGGGACAATTGGCCTAGTGGTTAAGGCGTTATATATATATATGTGTGTGTGTGTGTGTGTGTGTGTGTGTGTGTGTGTGTGTGTGTGTGTGTGTGTGTGTGGATGGTTACACCATATGGTATGTTTGTTATCCCTTTTCGCGAATAGGTGTGGGTTACATGGTATACAATGAACCAAAGGCTAAGGGTCGAGGGATTAGGCCCTTTGGCCACCCATTCAAACTTTGACTCAAATTTAAATATATTGATTTCCATATAGTGTTAAGAAATACTATGGGGGCGCGATGGTATGGAAATATTTGTGAAGGTTTATGGAGGTTACGCGTTAGACCCCGTTTGACTCCATAATTTTGGTAACTTATGCCAATATAGGCCAATGGGAAGTCGCCACATGGTGGCCTCTCATTGGTTGAACCTTGCCACTTGTCAATATAGGATTGGACCATTTGTATGCCACTTGTCAACCTATAATTGGACCACTTGGATTGTACCTTGCCTAGTGCCAACAATCATGTGCCATGTGTCATTCATGATGTGGTGACACGTGTCACTCTTTTTTACCATGTGGACTTTGACCTTTGACCTTGTTTGAATGGAACTTTGATAGCTCATAACTTTTGCATACAAACTCCATTTGAATTGTCGTTTGCACCGTTGGAAAGCTGACGATAAGATATACGCATTGATGTCATTTTTGAGATAATTTGGGATGGCCTAATTTTGAGCATTTATGGATCCCTTGAGACCTATGTGAGCGTTTCAGATCCTCCTAGTCCTCCGTGAGTGTTCCTTACATCCTTCTGGATCACCATCGATTGGGTCCCAATCAGACAATATATCTCTCTCTTGGCCATGTCCCGATGGACGACTTAGATTAACTCTTGTTCCCTTTATATCAGAGTCTTCGTCGTTAGACTCCTTTCAATTGCGTCACTCTGAAATGCATGTTTCAAAAATTTCTCATGTTCTCCTCAGAATCTAAACAATCTATCCTCCTTTTTCTTTGATCTACTATGGATCTAATGATCATCCATGTTGCTTTGTACCAAACCTTCGTCACATGGACCTACACGTGGATACCACATGTCCATTATCTATTCGTCTATGTCACTACCATGTGTCCAGTTTTCATTGGTTGATGCCATGTCATGTCCCTGTCATCTACCACATGTCACTCTAATGACCTTCCACGTGTCTCTTTTGCATCAGTTGATCTATGCAATACTGAATAGATCGCAATTGTTCATCATTGTCCTTCTATCATATTTAGTCCAACTACTTGATTCTGATGGCCCTGATTTCAATATCTAGTCCATTCTTCTGTTGAAAAATTCTACCCACTTGAAACTGGATCTTCTCTTGTATAAGAGTATCACAACTCTTTTTCCATTCTTCTTCCACTAACTCAACAATGCTCTGTTGCATGAGTTGTCTTCTCCACCGACTTACCAATCTTCAAGCAATTCTCCCCAGCTCTATTTCTTTGGCTAGAATTGTCTTCATGACCCACTAGGTTGTTATCCCATAGGTATGTAAAATTTGTTTAAGCCTAGATCAAGTTGCTCCAAATTTTAATTCGCAGGCCTAAATCTTCTTTGATAGAGTTTTGGACTAACTTTGTTTTTTCCTCATAACTTTAGCGCTCCTATCCAAGCACTATTCCCTTGTGACTGAGTGCTAAATCCTCAGGCTTATATCCTTAAGTGATTATGCCTTGCACTTACTCTATTTGTCCTTATACTGTGACCAGGTCATTAACACTATCAGGTTTTATTCCACGTTCATCCTCCAACATTGATTGTCATAGGATGGATGATACATAACACGCCTCAGTCTATTCCACTCTCTAATCCTCCTCGTCGCTTGGGTCCCAATTAGATTAAATCTTGTTCCATTTATATCAGAGTCTTCGTCGTCGGAATCCTTCCAACTACGTCACTCTGAAATGCATGTTCCGATGATTTCTCATGTTCTGCTCAGACTCTGAACAATCCAACTTCCTTTGTCTTCGATCTACTCTAGATCTAACAGTCATCCCCAATGCTCTGTACCAAACCTTTGTCACTGGACCTACACGTGGATGCCACATGTCCATTGTCTATTCATCAATGCCACGTCTCACTCTGATGACAAGCCACATGTCTCTTCTTCATCCGTTGATCTATTCAATATCGAATAGATCACAACCATACATTGCTATCCTTCTATCAGAGTTACTCCGGCTACTTGACTCTGATGGCCTTGCTTTGATAGAAAATGGGAAAATGCCATATGTTCTATCCTTAAGCCTTGACAAGGGTCCCTCTGAATCATCCTGATCGTCTGTTAGATCTTCCTTCACCTATCTGGACCGTTCATTAAATAAGTTGGAGTTGTTGGTTCATGTAGACACTGCCATGTGTCATTCTCAGATCCATCCACCTAGATCGTCCTGAAATCATCTGAACCATTCATCGTACTGTCTTCATCGGAGCTATTTCATTGCTGCAACCTTTTCGACTCTGAAGCTTGTACTCCGAGATACAACCACAACCGTCTATATTTCTTCAATTGATCTGTTTTATAGATCAAATTTCTTCATTGGAGTGTTCTCCCAACTTGCACTCTTATACACTAACCCGAAACCTTTTGTCACCACTTAGGACTCTGAATAGAAGATAGGTCTTGGATTGCCGATCTGTATGAATCTCAACCTAAGATCTAGTCTCGACCGTTCGTCCTTTAACAAAGGAACAAAAAGTTTGGTTACCTTATCAATGGTCATGATCAAATATAGATCCAGATCTAATGGTGCCTATTTCTCCTCACCTGTAAAGGGTTTTAGCTTTGTCCCTTGCATGTCTTGCACACATAGTTGAATTCTAACTATGTTCTTCCACGACCCTAATCCAATTTCATTCTTCACTTGACTCAATTTGACTTAGATCCCTTAGGATCATCGATCTCTATGATGATCAATGATCAATAGTCAGTAATGATTTAATGATATGAGGATTCTCTCATAGTCGAACCGTAACCTGTAACAGATAATTCAAGAGGGATTATTCTTTGTGTTCAACCTTAACACATAACCATATGCTTATGTTCTAACATAGCCTATTGGTTAGGCTTCTTGGGTAGTAGTAGCTACACTAGCTGTCGTGATAGCCCATATAGTCTATACAGGCTCTATGAGAGGTGGGGCTGAGTGATCCTGGGTTTTGACAAAAAACTATGGGTTCAAAGGCCTATACCATGGGTATTTTCCTAAAACAGTGCACTATGTTCCAAGGACCATTACACACATAATACGAACAACTCTTAATCTTTGCAGAGATTCAAACACGCATAAGCAAGACAAAGGTTCCCAATTGACCAACTCCATACAACACTTGAAAAAGAGTTATTTTTATTCATACAATACTTGTACAAAATTTTACATGAGGCCCCTTCACTCTCTAATGGCCTCTCAATCTATCACACAATTGGCCTAATCTCCTTTCAATTGGCCACCCCTCTCATGCCCACAGGCTTACAAATTTAATACAAAAGGATTCTAAAATTGCAATTTGTTTCAGATCCTAAAAACCCTCACACAATTCCTTAGGATCCTCAAGATCCACAAAATCCTCATTTTAGATCCACAATATATTCAAGAGATCCATAACTTACTCCTAATATCTCTCTAACTCTCACAATCTCTTGAGATCTTTTTTAACAAGACATACCTAATTGCAATGCACTCCAATCCTAAACACAACTAATACAAGCTTTCTAGAATTCCTTAAAATATAGGAATTTCAAAAATTAAACAACTAAAATCAAGACCCTAGGTCTAGTCAAATGTTTTTGACTTTGGTGGTAGGATGATCCTACATCAGCCAAATCATCAAATATATGCATTGGAGTTATTTCTATTGCAATTAATTGTTGAAATCCATAATGCATGAAGACACAATAGAGATGTAGATTATTTTGGATGCTTGGAGGAAATAAGAGAGTCTATTAAAGATACATATGAGTACTTCAATGTTGTTGATTCTATTTTGTGGGAGTCTTTTATCAATGATCAAAGTGACATAATTTCAAGCTCAACAAATGGAGATATATTTTTCAAGATTTCATTTATTTGACCACATAATACACTTGATGAGCATGAGGAAAGAAATGTTGTTGAATATCAATATCAAGGTTTTATTGACTTTTCATTACTAGAGGCAAGACAAATGTATATTGGGTCTAGAAGATCACATGAACAATGTGAAGTCGTGGAATACCTTTACATGGGCTCAATAGAAAATATTAAGAAGGGTTGCATGATCGTTGTTGGCAAGTGAATATCCACATGGTTATCCATTCTAGGTTGTAAAAGTAATGAAAGTCAATAAATAAAATGAAGAAGTTATAGTGATTAAATTACATTGGTATGTGATAGATACCTACCCATTTAATGGTGTGTACAAGCAATAGATGGTAGTCGAAAAATAGACCAACAAAAAGAGAAAGAAATGGTCCAAATATAAATTGTCATCACATTGATATCTTAAAATTAGAATATCTTGACATACTTTTTATGACTTCCATTCGACAAAGAGAAAGATTATTCACTCCTAGAATACAAATATTATCAAACGTTATCAACAAAAGAAATAATTAAAACATGGGATTTTGGTGAACCTTATCATAAATCCAAAATGTTTCTGACATTTGGAATGATGGGCATACATGAAGATTCATTTGGTGCACTCATTTATAATAGAAAGGAATACATGTCATCTACATCGTCATCTAGTCATCCATCTAAGGATAATGCAGATTTTGTTAGTATCTCTAAATCCATGAATGAGTCCTAATAATTCTCTCAAGCATTTTATATATTTTTTGTTAATATGAGATGGAACCATCAACATGGATACCACTACCTATACAAATTGTTTATGGAATGTTAAATGATTCACATGTAGATTTAAAAGCACGTCAAATTTAGATACACATGCACGTGTGTATTAAATATTTTATTGAATTCTAAATTAAAAAGTAATATATTGAATTTTAAGCATAAAACAACTTAGAATAAACTATACACATGGATTCAAATTTTATGGTGTACATATTATGATATATGTACATATGCTTGGGTCAAATTCTTGTTGTGAAGTATTTTCAATTCGGTTGATTTTCTCTTCAATAACATCTCCATTAACATTAAGATACAAATCTCCAACTATTTCTTGTTGTAACATTCCCATTAACATTAAGATACAAATCTCCAACTATTTCTTGTTGTGAAGTGTTTTCTATTCAGTTTTCTCTTCAATAACATACATTTCCATCAACATAAGATGAAAATCCTTGTCTAGATTATCATCATTTGTATTTTCAATTCTTGAATAGTTTTTTTCCACCTTATACATTCAATGATTTTCATTATGGAAATCATTATTTTGAGTGCAATCATGTTTCCTTTGGTGTTCACTTTTACTTCCCATGTTTATTCAATCTTTAGATCAATAGAAACTCAAGGTTGATTTTCTCTTCAATAACATCCCCATTAATATTAAGATACAAATCTCCAAGTATTTCTTGTTGTGAAGTATTTTTTATTTAGTTTTTTCTTCAATAACATTTCCATCAACATTAAGATGAAAATCCTTGTCTACATTATCATCATTTGTATTTCCAATTTTCTAATATTTTTTTTCCACCTTGTACATTCTATGATTTTCATTATGGAAATCATTATTTTGAGTGAAATCATGTTTCCTTTGGTGTTCTTCACTTTTACTCCCATGCTTATTCAATCTTTAAGTGAATAAAAACCCAAAATTTTATAGCCAAAAAGAACTCCAACCCCAAAATAAAAAGGTTAAGGAAAACCCAAAATCTTATAGTGAAAAAAATGAACTGCAAAATAAGTTGCATGTATAAATAATTTGAAACCGAGAAATAAAAAAGTGGTAGAAGTTTTTTTTTCTTTACTTCGAATATTTCAAGTTTTCACCAAATGTGTAAATACAAATTTTGTGTGCAACATTAGACTAGGATACTTTTTTCCAGGATTCTTCAATTTTAGAAGAAGTGGATCCTATAAATTACTAGAGTTTTCAAAGAAAAATACTTTCCACCCATACAATTTTTATCTCATTTTGTTATGATTTGTTAATTGTAATTATTTTTCTTCTAAAATGTATATATATTTCATTTTAATATTTTCACAAATTAACTAAATCAAAATTTATACCTATAAAAATAAACAATCAAAAAATTTGAAAAAATTATGATACACAAGTGTGGGTTATCCTTTTTAAGTGGGTATTTTTAGATTTTTTGTATTTAGTTAGAATGTGGGAAAATGTGAACTTTTGAATTTAGGCATTGTTTTTCATTTGGCCAATTATATATATATATATATATATATATATATATATATATATATATATATATATATATATATATATATATATATATTAAATATAAAAATAAGTAGTAGCACATTAAGACAGTCTAGATTGTTGAGCAAACATTAACATGCAAAAAAATTGGAGTCCCCTAAAATAACTCATTATCAATTAGTGATTTTTTAAGATCAAACTATCAAATAACAATTAAATTGATTTTTTAAATATAAAAAAAAATACTTACAAAAATAAATACAAAGCTAACAAAATTTCTTACAAATCAATTTTTTTACAAATTCAAATTCCAAACATAAACATAATTTTTTTTAACAAATTGAAATAATTGAAATTCCAAACATAAACATAAATCTAAATTTACATTTTGATATACATTTGAAGTATCTATAAAAACAACAATTTACTTTTTTAAAAATCAAGCAAAATAATAAAGAAGATTCATGTCTTCCTCCTATGTTCCATGTTGTTTGTATAGTAACTCTTGTTATCGCACAGTTTGTAGCTAGGAGCAAAGGCTATAAAGTAGAAGGCCAAACTGGCGTAACAGGGACCTACCCCACCCAATGTCACCACAATGGAGACGTCCCTGGCAACTTGGGGTTTGAAAAGGGAAAGGCTCGAAGGATTTAAGGCTAGTTTCCCCTTTCACAGATTACCGCCCAAAGAGATAGTCCAATAAAGTATAACCAAGGAGAAGGGACCTGCTTTCGAGACAAGACAACAACAAAACTAGTACGTGCAATAATGGTTAATACTTCATAAATCAGTGACTATCTAAGTTCAATATATGAGCAAATACAGCAGTAAATATTGACAAAGTCAATGTTTGCAATAATGACAATGGCAATATAATGTTACTTGTCAATAAATACTAGAACAATATAGCATCCAATGAATATAATCACTCCTTGAATCAAATCAATGCATTAAACATCATTCAGTTACTCACATATAAAAATTTTGCTGCGTCAAGATGAAATATTCTAGGGGTGACGTCAGCTTTTAGAGTTAGTGGTTAGTTAGGGTTTCAAATTTATGAGGTTTTGAAAGTTTGTTTAGTCACTATCACTTCAATGTTGGAGGCTAAGGATCAGTGCCTAAGGGTTAATGGAGTCAATAAGTGATGGACGCAAGAGTTGAAGGGTAAAATTTTTCTGAGGACTAGAGGGTAGGTTTTCAAGGTGCTGCTAAAGCAGGGCCTTGAAAGCAGAAACCCTAAGAGAGAGAGGTTCACTTAGTGTTGCAAAGGCAAGGCCTTGTGCTCTCTCCTCTTTTTTGGCAAACAACTAGCACAATAAGGAAAATTTAACCAAGACAAGAGGTTTTGATGAGGGAGACGTTGCTAAAACAAGGTCTGTCAACAAACCCTAGAATGGTATGACCCTAGTGTAGTAAGTTTAGGCTAGGGACGTCTCACTCTTCTTGGCTTCAAAAAGGTACGGCTAGCATAAGGAATGAAGAAAACAAGTGTAGCTAAGGCTAGGCTCTATTTTCTTATTCAATGGTTTAAGGTCTCTTTGTCAGGGAACATGAGACAACAACCTACTTGTGTGGTTGTCCCCTAGGGTTTTGATTCAGCAATATATAAGTAATATGCAAGAGATTTAAACTACAACCATTCAAAGAGAAGTTTTACAGGAAAAACACTTACAATTCATGAAGAAATATCCAAGCAAACCCTAGTTGTAACACCTTCCTTCCAAAGAAACACCATAAATGCCAAGAAAACTCTTCCTTCAAAAGTTGCACATCACTAATCCAGCCAAAAACTCCAATAGTGCACTAAAAATCAGATCTCACTTGATGAGTGAGTTGTGTTATGTTAAAATGAGGGAAAACATCCTCAATTTATATCATCCAATGACCCTTAATTTAAAAATTAGGTCATTAAAACAGCCGACAAGGCTGACTACTAAAAATCATACTATTTTACATTTAACTGCTAAATAAAACCCTAAATGAGCAGTAAGCAAGACGTCCAACCCCTTTTTGGGAGACATTGGCCCTTTTTAGGGAAAATCTCAGCACTAGAAGACAAACATTGGCCCTGTCTGGGCCTCCAAACTCTGCCACACGTGCCAAAATGCTCTGTCAAGGTACCACTCACTGGAGGTGAGGTCATGGCTCCTAGATGACGTCCTGGGGCATCAGAAAGCACGCGTTCCACCTGTAGTGGGTCAATCCCCCTAGGCTGGGCTTAGCCAAGGCATCCTGGATGAAAACGTCCTCCTTCTTCTCTCGTGCAAAGGATCGATCAATCATTGTCCTGTCTCTGCCCCTGATGAGGTCCCATCAACCATCTGATGGGCTCTTCAGCCCCATGGAGGTCCGAAATGATCATCTCTCCATGTGTATCGGTCCACCTGGTACCTGTCCGTCAGATATGGTCCTGCACATCAAAAACTTCGCCCTCCATGGGCTCATTAGTCCTCGGGATCATAGCAATGTCAATCATATTTCATCATTAATTTTATCAAATGCATGCATAAAACCCCTAGCATATCATCTAACATCTCAAAGACATTACACTGACCTACTATACAAAGCTGAAGAAAAGACAAGGTAACCTATTGGGCCATCATCCATAAGAAAAGGAAAGTTCCCAAAGGGTATCATCCAAGCCATGTAATACGAGGTGGCATGGTCTAAGGATGTCCAGACACAGTGAAAACCAGGGGTGGATATTATCTGTGGGTGCCTTTGTAGGAGGCGAGTTGTACCTGTCATGGATGCAATTCTTTCCAAGCCCTTTATTGCCTTTGTTCTTTCTTTTATTCATTTCTTTTTCTTTATTTTTATTTCAAGGTCTAACCAGAGGACACTGCCTTGGCGTGGTGACCAGAGCTAACAATGTTACCCACGAGTACTTTCACAGAAATGATAAGGCCGGCTCGTGATGAGACCCCCTTTCCCTTGGCCATGCAACCAAAGGTCACTGCCTTGGCGTGGTAACCAGATAATGGCAATGTCATACTGTTAGGTACCTATGAACATAATGAGTTGGCTCGTGATGAGACCCCCCATCCTCTTGGCTAGGTCTTGTCCCTTTTGTTATTTTTCTTCGGGTCCCTCTTGTTTCTTATCGAGAGGCCTTTTATCGCCTTCTCGGGGATCCCTGGGCGAGGCATCTCTAGGTTTTATTTTATGGCTTTTATCTCTTACCAGCTGCTTTTACCCCCTGGGCCTTTAACCCCTTCTTCCCACAGGATAAGGTGTAACCCCATAATAGGTCATCCTAATGCACAGACTAAGGAAATGAGATAGATGAATGGGAGATAAGATGTAAAATGATAATATGGTGGGAGCGGACGATGGTTCTTCCAAATCCTCCCTGGTGACTAACCAAAACCTATGGATACAAGCTTGCTGAGGCACCCCGTTAATCCCCCCAACCATGGTCAAGTGGGTTAGTTTAAGATCCAAGCAGTTGTCAGAAATGTAAGGAACCTGATGCATATATCTGAAAGTTATAATGATCAAACATGACACATACCATGATACCTGGAGCAATTACCTCATGGAGCAAGAGTCTTCTCTGATGCAAGTCCAAGCCGAAGGTGATGGATGCTGTTGCTGCTGGCAGGACAGGTCTGATGAAGAAGAAGACAGATGGGCCCTCCAGGGCCATGCTCAGGTCAATCCTACTCTCGGTACTTCATGTCTAGGACCTGTGGGCCTCGAGACATGATCTCTTAGTTATCCCTAGAAATCGAGGATAACAACTCTAAATGAGTTTTGAGGTGACATAATGTATTCCATGAAGTGATTTGACTATTTATAATTTGACAATATTTATTGGCTTATATGATTCAAATATGAATAATGTAACAATATTTTTTATAAAATGATTATATTGATTTTAATGTAATTTGTATAGGTTTTTCATTATATGTAAATATAATATTTTAGCACTATTATTATACTAAAATAGTTATAAAAATCAAATTTCAATTTAAAAAAAAGATACATGGAGTGATAAACTAATCCTAAAGAGTGTTAGTTTTAAGTTTTTTTTAAGTAACATTATAGGTTTTTAAGGTCATAATTGCAAAATGTTGAGAGTGCTAGTAACAATACTACTTTTTTATTCAAACTTTGATTTTAGGGTTTTGGTTGCAATAGTTGTTAATGTAATGGTTTCCAAAAAGTTGTAATTTTTACCTCTCAAAAATGGGAAAAATGCTATTGATAACACCACTCTTTATTTAAGTAGTGATTTAGTAGTGAATTTTAGGTTATTTTTAGCAACATTACTAAAGTCATGGTAGAAAATGTTATAATTTTAAAGAGTTTTGGTTTTGACTTCATAATTCTCATCAAAGTTACAATACAATGCAAATATGGAAAGAAGACATCTCATAATTAGAAACTTATAGGGAACCCATAATTAGAAACTGAGAAAACTATAAGTAGAGTATAATTTGATTAATTGATAATAAAATGATTATAAATGAGAAATAAACAATTATTATTTATATAAAAGATAAACTAAAATTGTAACATGTAGTATAAATTATTTTTATTAGGATAATTGAATCTTTATATGTTTAATTAACCTTTTTAATGCAATTGACTTTTTACAAAGTATACAAAACTAAATAATAAAACATTATTGCAATATTATAAAAATGTGATATTTAGATACCCAACAATACCATCACAATCAATTAGATGAAACATATACATCAAAATTGACCTCCATTTATGCAAAGCATCTCCCATAATCATGATTGAAGCATCAAATTTGACCTAGATTTATGAAAGGCCATGACCATTTTTCTATATCTATGTGACAATTTTCTTTCCCTAGTTTGGAATTTTGTGACAACCCTAACCACATGTTGCAATCATAATATAGTGTTGATTAGGCTGACAATCTTAATTAATTTTAAAAATAATAATAATAATTCCCTGGGATAATTAAAATGGATATCCATTATAAACTCTGTATTCTTCTCTCTAACAAAACCCTACAAGTTAAATGAAGATACAGACTGTACGGGCAAGTCCCACACTCGAAACAAAACAAAACAGAGAATAAGACATCTTCGCCAAACAATGGACCTCACAGATTTCAAGCCTCTCATCATGCCGGCCGCCTGCAATTCATAAGAATTTCACGTGCACATAATTCCAAACCAAAATGACAAACCAACGACACCAGTACTTCAAACATTATTTAAAAAAAACCAAAGTCTTCAATGCTCTCATTATATGAATGTGAGATGAGCATTTGCTTCTACCCCTTCTGCTCTGTATCTAAAACCAGAAGAATACCAGCTGGTTTGCCCCCGCTATCGGCCCCGGGATTCGAACAGATAACCATCTGCTGCACAAAAATACACACGAATCCCCATCTTCGGACTAGAGTAAAAGAGAGCCCTTCATTGTCCCACGTCCACAGTATTTTTTTGTGATGAAGATCCGGGTGGGGCGAAGGCTTCTCAAGATCAGAATTTTGCTCTCCGCATCTGTCAGGTTTCGTAGGCTGATCCATTGCCTGGTTCGTAAGATTTCGTCCCTCAGGTCCCCGGATCGAGCCCTGCGAAACTCCTCCTTTCTTCGCCTCCGTCGGCTGCTCGGAGCTGGAACCCGCGACGGGGCGCGGTTCTATCATCGCTGCCGCAGGTCTCTGGTTCCGGAGGGATCTTTGGCGGTTTACGTGGGAGAAGAGCGGCAGCGGTTTGTGATTCCGATACTTTATTTGAACCATCCGTTCATTACCACGCTTCTCGCAGAGGCGGAGGGGGAGTTCGGTTATAACTACAGAGGACCGCTCACGGTGCCCTGCGACGCAGACGATTTCGAGCAGGTGAAATGGCTCATCGACAGAGAGAAAAGACCGTTCCAGGAAAATATTTATTCCAGATTTCGTAAGTGATGAGATCATGATGATCTTTGTATTTGTATTTGTAATTAAAAATGGCAGCCAAAGTGAAAATAATCACTTTGGCAGCCATTTATTCATAAACTTTTCCAACTAGCTCAGAGCTTCTATTCAATTCTCTGTGGCCATTTTCCTGTTTCAAATCGTCTATTTTTAAAATAAGATGTACACACCCTGTTTTTCAAGCGTGTGGTGATATTTTTATTTTAATCTCTGTGTGGTTATATTTTTATTTAAAATATTTTTTTCCCGAATAAAATGGGTTTGGTGAAACTCTCTTTTTTCAACAAGTTTTTTCAGTTTGTAGACCCACTTGCAGCCGACAACCTTGTTGTCCTTTGGAAGATCTACCAGGTCCCATGTTTTGTTCCTCTCTAAGGCATCAATTTCTTCTTTCATAGCTTTTTTCCATTTAACACTTTCAAATATCTTAATTGCTTCCTGATAACAACTAGGTTCTCCATCAATAGAAACCAAAGCAACAAATGAAACATAATCGTCATACCTTGTAAGAGGATTCATGACCCGTGTAGATCTCCTTAGAGATGGTTGAGGCATATCCTTAGTTTCCTGGATATTTTATGCATCTTCATCTTCTTCTTTTGGAACTTCTTCATGCTCCTCCCTTTCTGAAGATGGATGAGTTTCCAAATGAATTTGTTGAACTTGCGATACCTGTTCTTATCTCACTTCAACATCTACCAGTTCTGATTTTAAGAATGAAGATTCATCAAATACTACATCTTTGCTTATCATGAGTTTGTAGGGAGTAGGATCCCACAATCTGTACCCCTTAACTCCATCACCATAACCAACAAAGACATATCTCTTTGATCTAAGATCTAACTTAGAATGTTGATCTTTAGAAATAAGAGCTATGAATAATCACATGAATGACATGTCCATACCTCTTATGGAATCTTACAGTTTATTGTAGTTGATGGTGACCGATTTATTATATAGCATGTTGTAAGAACTGCTTCCGCCCACAATTCCTACTGCAACTTGGCATTACTGAGCATGCTCCTTGCTCTCTTTAGAAGAGTCATATTCATGCGTTCAACAACACCATTTTGTTGAGTAGTATAAACCATGGTATTATGTCTTTCGATCCCAACTTCCTTGCAGTGGTTCTCAAATTCCACAGATGTGAACTCGCCTCCATTTTTTGTTCTTAAACACTTGATTGACATGTCAATGCTCTTTTCAACCAAAGCTTCGAATTGCTTAAAAGTATTAAATACATCAAATTTTCTTTTAAGTAAATAGACCCAAACCTTTATGGAGTAATCATCTATAAATGTCACAAAATATGATGATTCTAAAAAAGAAACCGTAGGGGATGGTCCCAAAACATATGAATGAATGTAATCTAGGATACCTTTGCTTATATGTCGTCTTGTTTTAAACCTCTGTCTACACTGTTTTCCAAAAACACAATACTTGTAGAAATTCAAATTCAGTAAACTTGGAAGTGACTTACGATCAACTAGTACCTTAAGCCCTTTTTCACTCATATGACCCAAATGTTAATGCCATAAACGAATAGAGTCACTTGCACCTTTAGATGATACCACTGCTTGATTTATTTTTGTTCTCCCTTCCAGATGATAAAGGTTCTTGATCCTCTTTTCCTTCATGACTAATAATATGCCTTTGGACACCTTCAATACTCCACCTTGAGTTGTACACTTGTAACCAACAGAATCTAGAACTCCCAAAGATATCAAGTTCTTTCTAAGTTTAGGTACTGTGAAGGCATTGTTTCACATTTTTCATCTCTGCGGAGAGGAAGTCAAAGTTGGAATTGAGGGTAGAAATATTGAAATTGAGGTGTTGGATGTCAGTCTTGTTTTGGCTGATGTCAGTTCATAAGGTAGTGATGGTGGTGTCAAGCACTTGGTTGTGGGTATGGATCAGGGAGGTAGGAAGACAAGAATTGGGTAGGTGGCTCTGCCCAAAAAGAGGTTATGAGTGAGGGGTAATATGACGATCTGTGTGAAGAGATGAAGCCAATGGGATAGGTCCCAAAGAAGGGTGTAAGGGAGGTTGGGTGGGGCCATGGAAAAAAGGCTTATAAGTGATAGATACCACTGCGATCAAGGTGAAGAGAGGAATCTAGTGGGTAGGACCATGGAGAAAAAGGTGTATAAGTAATAGGTGCCACTATGATCAAGGTGAAGAGAGGAATGTAGTGGGATATGTACCAAATAAGTGTGTCAATGGGACCACTATATTCTCTTTTTTTACTCCTGCATAGTTATACTCTGGTTTGAATAATACTGCAGTGCCCAAATTTTTAGTAGTTAAAATTGTGTAGTAATTTCAAAACTTGGATGCAGGAGGCAGGGTTGTTGTAGAATTTCCCCTATGTGTCTATGTTATGTTGTTTTGGTATCAAGGGTTATGGTTTTGAGGGTTCCTACAGAAAAGCGTTTGCCATGTGCTATAGCTCTCTAATATACAAGTGGGGTCCAACAATAGTACATGACACAATATCTCAAGGACCCAACTAAGGAGGATAGACTGCACCCTTAGTCGTACTACCTGATTACCTAGGTACATGGAAGTATTATTCCCGAGTGATGTTCTCGGTGCCACTATAATAGTCAGGAGGCCGATAAATTGATCTATAGTTTGTTACAGGAGACCTATGGGACTCCCTATATACTTGAGGGTACGTGGGAGTAAATGGTCGTGTACATTTACTATCTAATGCAATACTACTTGAAGGGGTACCAATAAGGTTTGCAAAGGTTTCCAACAAGGTGAAACAATTTGTTTTGAGTAACCTGTGCGTGTAGTCTTCCCCAAACACATTTTTACTCATTGGAAATAGTAAAATATAGAGAACACTAACACCATAAATGACACCTTTATTTATATAAATCCAATTTCACTTGCCTCTTTGTGGGGGAAACCTCCAATAGAGCATAGCTCAATTACAAAATATTTCTCAAGACAAAACTCTTCCATGCTTTCTACTCCTATTTATACTATTTCAATCTTTTAAAGAACATTCTAGAGGAAGATATTTCTAGAAGTGAAACCTTCTATCAAGTCTTCTTACATTAGACATGTTCACATTATTTCATAAGCCTTATTTACTAATGTCATCCTTTATTACATAGAAAACATATTAGGGAGGTTATTACCATAACACCTATTCATGTAGTGTGAGGTTAGGACCCTAACACTCGTTCATGCAGTGCAGTGCAGAAGTCTATGCACCAACTCTCAACTCTAAGAAATCTTCATATTTAAACTCTTCCATCGGAATTCATTCCCATATTCAACATGCAATTCTCTTGCATTCTGAGACTTGGAGATACTCCATCTTGGTAGTCAATGAAAGACAAATTGAATGTTGGTATGTGATTATATAGTGAGATCCCAATATATATGTCACCATGCAACAACCCCACAAAATAAAGTGTGGTTTATCCTCTTCTACAAGGATCAATATATTCTTGGCATGGAAACAATTCTCGTGAGCATCAAACTCTGCAATCTTCATATTTTGCAGTTTATCAATCATAATTCCTTCATTTCTCTACTCAAGAAGAGATGTCCACAACTTTATTTAAGTAGTCTGTGAGTGCTTCACTCTTGCACTTTATACCACCATGGGAAAGGAATCAATGCATCAAATGCAATCTTACATGCCCCTACATGTTGGTTATAGGAGACTTGATCATTGGTAGGTTGGTTTACCTGCTAAGAGTCATTCTTCAACCATATTTCAATGAATGAAACATCAGTCCATGCTTGAGATCCTTCTTGGTTTTATATTGTTGCTTCCACTAAACAATTGCTTTCTTTGTTGGTAAGGTTGACCTCTCATGCTACTGCAAATCTATGGCCACTTTTTTCTCCTTGGGCCACCAAGTTAGGGAGCTCTTTATTTCCTTTAGGCTTCACATTTTTCACTCTTCTCATGGATATGTAGTTTCTAGGGTGCATCTCTCAATGAATTCACCAACAATTTTCTTCCCAATGTCGACTCAACTTGCAATGGTGGAAAATTTCCGTGGCATTGCTGTTTGGAATGCTTGACATTATCCTTTCTCCATGTGATTTTGAATTTTTGGTTGGTTTGGGGGAGTCTTCTTTGCATTCCTCCTCTAAAAACAATCTGGCTTGTGGCATGTGACTTGCTTCTCTTAGAAAGATGCCACACTATGGCCTTTGTTCTCACAAAATAAACATACCTATGAGTACCAACAATTGAAAACTCTATGGCCTCTCTTCTTGTAATAGTGAAAAATGAGAGATGTATTTCCTAATGCATACCTCTTTTACTTCTTCTTTTTGTTCTAATTAATCTACTTGCCACTTCTTCTATATGGCCTCTCTTCTTGTAATAGTGAAAAATGATAGATGTCTTTCCTAACGCATAACTCTTTTACTTCTTCTTTTTGTTCTAACTATTCTACTTGCCACTTCTTCTAAGTGTCTGAGCATGCAAAGTCTTTGCATTGTTCTCATTGTTTCCATTCTACAATCTATCACAAGAAGGATGGAATGGTGGTGTGTTGTCATGTTCATTTGTTGTTTCCCTTTCTTCTCATTAGCATATCAATTCTGGCATGTATTTTACCTTCACAAATGTGATCTTGGTGTTCATCACCTTTCTTTTCTACCATTGAAACCTAGGCCTACATTCTTGAGTCTCTCAAGATTCCTTTTCTTCTCTTGTGTATCCCTTATCCATTTTAGCTCAGCTTCCTTAACAATTTCAAACCAATACATCTGCTATCATTTTCAAATTCACCAAAATGCTCTTGGAAAATATTCAAGGAATGTGATCTTACCGGAGTTGTCTCAATTATGGTGTTGACTTTAGCTGCAATAATGGAAGGTGGCTTTGTTTTCTTGGTCTCTTGGACAACTACTTGTGATTTTTCCAATGCTTTTTTATTATATGCCAACTCTAGTTGCAACTAAGCCATTGTATAAGTGAACTTTTCCTCATTCCATCTATCCATATGAATGACCTTCTCTCCCAATTGCACATGTAGCACTCTGCTTTTGTCCTAATCTGCCAAGACGATTGAAGGTTGTGAGGGAGTCTTGATGGGGTTTTTTAGCAATGGTAACAACGTTGTTAAGGTCTCAAGGTTATTTTCCATCTCTCCCTTCATGTGATCATACATCCATATCTTCTCCTCCAAGTGCTTGTTCTCTTCTCAACGATGAACATGGATGGCTTGCAAATCTTCCAACCTTTTTGTTTTTTCTTTACCCATGCTAGGTATGTTTTCTCTTCATAGTTCTGGCAATTGTGTCACGGTAAAGGATTCAATAATGGTAAACTAATGACTTATAGTCCACTCGCTTTACCAACAAAGATACTATTTGAAATTAAAATTTGATCTTCGTTTCTCTGTCTTGTGAAAATATATCTATCCTTTGAATGGATATAAGGCCTATGTTCTTAGTGTAGTTGTACACAACAACCAACTAACAATGCCAATAAAAACATAAGGATTCTAAGTTGGTTCCTTAGTTGTTTATCACCATGTAGACACATGGTAATTGACCATGTTTCTCTACTTCTAAGCTTGCTCTTACACTTGAGATACAAGATGATAGTTTTGTTTGCACTACTATGTTTCGAATCCAAATCTCTTCACATATACTACATCATATTGTAAAATGAAATCATACTAGGTGTACTTGGCAACAACTTAGCCAACCTCTTCATTAACTAATGAACCAATGTTTAGATCAAATGAGTGAATAGTTTCAACAATAGAGGAGTATATACAAACAATAAATAATCTAGGTTTCCCAATGACCAATCTCTACTTCTCATGTGACTATTCTCAAGCTTAAAATACTATAAGTGGTTCAATTGTCTTTCATGCAGTTGGTGAAGAAGTCACTTTCAAGTTCCATTGCAATTCCAACTACTTAAATCCCACTCATTAACCCAATCATACTACAATTCCAATTTGAACCCCACTCATTAACCCATAAATGTGAGGCATTTCACTTAATACCATTCAACAAAGAATACATATAAATTGATTAAGTCACATATGTGTTAATTAAACCATGTATCACCATAACACATTAACATACACTTGCTTAAATTCATGCCCACAAACACACTATGCCAAATTAAACCATGTATCAACATGACACATTCACATAGAATATTCACAAAATGCCATCCATCTTGCTTAAAGTCATGCCCACAAGCACACTATGCCAAAACGATGGGAAGGAAAGAAATACAAACCAGCCAGCCATCCAGCTCAATATTCACGCCCTTGTGGACATTGTCAAATGCACAGCCTTGAAAGGAGAGAGGCGTATGGCCTCAAACTTTCTCCAAGAATGCGAATGGCCTCACATGCCCATTCCAATTGCTGGGTACGGCCTCCAATGGCTGAGAAATTATGTGTGACGCAATCGCACCCTCAGGTACGCTGCTCACACAGGACCTTCTCCCCTCTTGGCCTGAAGAACCCAAAGAGCTCTTCAAATCCCTTAACGAGACTTTCCGACACCCACAGAACTCTCCTTATGATCTCCCTTTGTTCTATCGGGAAATCGGATTTCGCGTTATCGCGAATCCCGTGGTCACGAATTCGGGTCTCACAAATCCCCGAATCCCGATGAGAAACTCACCCACGCTTCCCTGCTTCTGTCGGGAATTTTCCCCCGTCGGGGAATCGACACCTACGGTGTCGCAATTTTCTTGCCCCACAAATCCCCGACTCCCGATCCCCGATGGCACCTCTCTCCACTCCTTAGCCCCTTCCGACTAACTCCTTTCCCATGTGACCTGCTAGTCCACGAGACCATGTCCTTTCCTCCTGTCGTAGTTTCGGACTTCGCGGAATTGGAGTGCATAGAACTTACGCTCTCGGAATCTCGGATTCTCTGATTCCCGACTGGTTGAGATCTTCTGACCCGCGTCCCCCCAACAAATGGACGGTTTAGGACTCGTCGGGATATCGCGGATCGCAATATCCCGATTCTTGATGCAACGGTTCTTATGCCCTCAAGAACCCCGAAATTCTGAACCTCGACTCCTCTCGGATTCCTGACACGTGTCCTGCTGAGATCAACGACTGTGATTCCGTCGGTGTTTCGAGACTTGAGAGGTCTCGAACCTTTCCACTTCTAAATCCCCGATGCCTTCGATATCCCGATGACCTCGCGGGACTTCAACCCCTACGCACTCGGATTTAACCCTGACGCAACTTCCGCTAGATCTGACGGCTGGTGGTCTTTCGTGAATTTCATCTACGAATCCTGACCGTCGATTCCTTTCCTCCCCTCTTGAGGGATTCTTAGCACAGAAATATTATGTGTAACCTTTCAATAGTTTCGAAAGACTTGCTCCTCCTGAGCTTTCTCCAGCTTCCACAATCTCTTAGGAAAAAGAGATCTCTTGCACGCACTTCTTGGTGGCAACCTACGAACACTTCAACTGTTTGAGTTTCCTTTGACTCTGCGCACAACTGCAGCAACAGTCTTCCAAAGCTTCCTTCTCAGATTCACGGCTGAGACTTCCTCTTTAGCCTGTGCACTCCTTGCACGGCTTCAACAACCCACTTTCACTTCTAGGTGAATAGGAATAAGAGTTAAACTACCTGAGCCTCCATCAACGCATTCCTTGCGGATGTTTTCGACTGCACTCCTTGCAGGAATCTTTGCTCAGTTAGAGAAACAATTGAAACTCATTCCTCCTTTCCTTCAGATTTCAACGCAACCATGAAATCATATGCACCGCACATCAAAGAAAAGGCATAACAGGAAAGAAAACATTCATGAGCATGCATTCAATTCACAGAGAAATAACACAAAACCATGGATTTGAATCAAAGAGTTTCTTCTATTAATTCAAATGCCTGTACATGGGTGTTCTTCTACAGCTCTCTGCTATTCTCCTATGCTCTTCCTGTTCTTGAACAATGCTGCTTCCTACTCTGAATTATGCTGGCTAATGTTACAATCATACAATGAGGGTGTCTATATCCGTTTTCCCTCCTTCCATCTAAAACTGTCTAATCCAGAAATAAATCCTACCTACCTGCATTAACTAGATTAAATGCCTCCTATCTACTTCAGACAAGAGCATAAGGCTCGAGGTCTGATACAATATACAAAAGGTGTTCCTTCATAAATGGTTCATTGAAGGTTTGGCGCTTCATTTCCAAAAAAGTTTTTAAAGCAATATGTCATGTGTTAAAAAACACATGCGCTGGCTCCACGCTCGCTTTGGTAATTGTGATGCTCCTGCATCATACTCCCTTGCTTGAAAGATTTCATGGGCTCCTGTCCATGAGCTCCCTCACGGTCTGTCCATGCTTCTGAATCTCCGCTTCAGTCTCCCAACTGGCATCTTCCACTGGATGGCCCTTCCATTTGACCAGATACTCGAAGTACTGCTTCCGCCTGGTCTTTTTGCTCACCTTCTTGTCGAGTATACGCTCCATCTGTGGCTTTTCTGCAACCGGCATCTGCTTCTGCCACTGAACTTCTGGCTGTTCATCACTTTATGCTCCTACCTCCTTAGCCTTATATGGATATAAGTCTGAGACATTGAATGTTGGAGATATTCCGATCCCATCCGACAACTCAATTTCATAAGCATTTTCTCCTAATTTCCTCAGGACTTTACATGACCCAATTTTCTTCATCTTTAGTTTATTGTATGTTCCCCTTGGGAACCTTTCTTTCCTCAAATGTGCCAAAACTAACTCACCAACTTTGAGCTGAAGTTGTCTCCTCCGCTGATCGGCTCTGTGCTTATATTCCTGATTCGATTTCAGTAGTCGCTCCTTCACCTGGTCGTGAAGTTATTTCATTGCCTCTGCGAATTCTTCATCGCTTGCGCTCTTAGTCATTATCTGTTCCAAATCCCTTAGCTCTGAAACTCCTCTTGGTTGCCTGCCATATACAGTCTCAAATGGACTTTTCCCTGTGCTCCTATTCACTGAGTCGTTGTATGCAAACTCTGCCTGTGGCAACACATTGTCCCAACTGCTGTGGTGCTCTGTCACCAAGCTTCTTAGAAAATCTCCCAGACTTCTATTTACCACCTCTGTTTGCCCATCCGTCTGTAGATGATAGGCAGAACTAAACATCAAGTTAGTCCCCATATTCTTCCAGAGTGTCCTCTAGAAATGTCCAATGAATTTTGTGTCCCTGTCTGAAACTATTCTTCTGGGTAAACCGTGAAGTCTAACGATCTCCTTGAAAAATAGATTTGCGATATGAGTTGCATCGCTGGTCTTCTGACACGGGATAAAATGTGCCATTTTAGAAAACCTGTCAACCACCACAAAGATCGAATCATGTCCTCTTTGCGTCCTAGGCAATCCCAATATGAAATCCATGCTGATTTCATCCCATGGTCTTTCGGGTATGGGTAATGGTTGATAGAATCCTACATTCTGCTTCCTTCCCTTTGAATGCTGGCAAATTCTACATCTGTCGACAAACCTCTTGACTTCTGACCACATCCCTGGCCAAAAGTATGCTTCACTTAGCTTTGCAAATGTCTTGTCGTGGCCAAAATGCCCTGCCAAGCCTCCGTTGTGTTTTTCTTTTAACAGATTCTCCCTCATGGAGCAATTTGGAATGCATAGTTGATTTCCTTTGAACAACAACCCGTCCTGGATCACATACTCTATCCACTGACTTCGGTCTCTGAGAACTGGGTTCTCAATTGCTCCATACGCTTCACTGAAATCCTGATCAGTTGCATACATGTCCTTAAGATCATCAAAGCCTAAAGTCTTGACTTTGAACTCCTGAAATGTTTTCTGGAAATCCGGCAACACCAAAACCGGTTGTTCCGTGATCTCCTGTTTCAACAGATTGAAACTCTTCTCTGCCTCTTCAGTCCAATGAAAATATTTATGTCTTTTCCTGACTGTTTCCATCATCACTGCGCTAATCCCACTGAAATTCCTGATGAACTTCCGGTAGAAACTAGCCAGTCCATGAAAACTCCTCACCTCGAAAACATTTCTCGGTGATGGCCAATTTTTAATTACCTCCACCTTACTTGGATCCATCTTCAATTCATTTGTCGATATGACAAATCCCAAGTAAATGAGTTCTGTCTTCATAAATGAAGATTTCCTCATGTTGATCAACAACTTCTCCTGCTGTAGCTTCTTCATTACTGTAGCTAAATTCTTCAGATGTTCTGCTTTTGTTTTACTGAAAATCAATATGTCATCCAGATAAACAATGACAAACTTCCCGATGAATTCCTTCAGCACTTCATTCATTAACCTCATGAAGGTACTCGGCGCATTCGTCAAGCCAAACGACATGACTAGCCATTCATACAACCCTTCATTGGTTTTGAAGGTTGTCTTCCACTCGTCGCCTTCCCTCATGCAAATCTGATGGTATCCGCTTTTCAAATCAACCTTTGAAATTTTTTTGGCTCCACTTAAACAGTCCATCAAGTCGTCCATCCGTGGCAATGGAAACCTGTACCTGATGGTTATCTTGTTAATGG
The DNA here is from genome assembly GCA_009831015.1 of Picea engelmannii. NCBI lineage: Eukaryota > Viridiplantae > Streptophyta > Pinopsida > Pinales > Pinaceae > Picea > Picea engelmannii. The sequence goes on along the minus strand of ML813373.1, from coordinate 25,627 downwards.
ATCTGGAATCGCTACACATTCTCCAGCCTCCATCTTTCTTTGGACTGAGTACCGTTGGAATGACACACGGGCTTAAACTTTCCCTGACCAATCCCTTGTCCAACAACTCCTGGACCTGCTTCTTAACCTCCTCATTCTCCTGAGGCGTCAACCTGTACGCGGCCTTATTCGACAAACTAGCTCCTGGTATGAGGTCTATATGGTGACTTACGCTCCTCATCGGTGGCAACGAATGAGGTAATTCGTCTACCACAATGTCAGCGAACTCTTCCAGCAGTTCCTGAATTTCTTCCGGCAAATCATCCACTCTTGTGCTGGTCAAAACGATTTTGGGTTTTCTGACCACAAAGAATTGTGGATCTTCCTTCTTCTTTACTTCCATAAGAAGTTCCTTCCCACTCATGAGAAGTACAGTATTTCTCGTTTCTGGTTTTACTTCTTTATCTTTAATTGGAAGCAACATATGTGTTCTCCCATTCTTTTCCAAAGTATATGTATTCATCTTCCCATCGTGAACTACGTTTTTGTCATATTTCCATGGTCTACCCAGCAATAAATGACATACATCCATAGGGATAACATAACATAAAATCCTATCATTATATCCTCCTATCTTAATGTCAACTAGGCACTGTTTAGTGACATTTACCTGATGTCCCTTCTGTAGCCATGAAACTTTGTATGGACTCGGGTGATCAGTTGTCTCCAGTTCTAGTTTCTCCACCATCTCGGTTGAAACGAGATTATCCGTGCTACCGCTGTCCACAATAACCTTGCACACCCTGTCTTTGGTCTTGCATGCAGTTCTGAAAAGTCAGTTTCTCTGAACTGTGTCCTCCACCTCCTTCTCGGGTGTCAAGAGAACTTTACGCATCATCAATGACCTTCCATCTTCTGCGTTTTCTGCTTCAGCATCTCGTCTTTGTGCCTCGATGATGTGAGCTTCTCCTCCATCCTTCTTCTTATCTGGACAGTCAAATGATTTGTGCCCATTCTTTCCACATGTGAAGCATGAAATGATTCCACCTCTGCCTCTTCCTCTACCTTTGGTACGAGGAAATGTGTTATTATCAGCGTATCCTCCGCCCTGTTCTGTATGCTGCCCTCGCTGTTCAGCGTGCTGGCCTCACTGTTCAGCGTGCTGGCCTCGCTGTGAACTTCCACCTCTTTCTGTTCTTATCTGAGGCTTTTTCCAGTCGTCCTTGGATTTCTGGAACCTATCTTGGGCAACTGACTTACCTTTGGGCTGGCTCCTACCTCGGCCTCGCTGTCCTGGCTTACGGCTCAGCTTCTCTTCAACTTTCAACGCCATTTGATACGCATCCTCCATCGTTCGGATGGTTGTCATACTCATCTCGTCCTGGATATCGTATCTCAAGCCATTCATATACCTGGCAACTTTTTCATCATCACTCTCCCGATGACCTGCTCTAATGTTCAGCTTGTAGAATTCCTCAGTATACTCCTTCACTGTCATCAGCTTCTGTCTCAGGTTCTGCATCCTCCTGAACAGTGTGATTTGATAATCCCTTGGGATGAACTTTGCCTTCATCTTTGCAATCATTCGATCCCAGCTTTTAATTTTCTTCTTACCTTTGCAGCGTCTATCTGCTTGAAGCTCGTCCCACCATAATGATGCGTGTCCTTTTAATCTTGTGACAGCATGCCTGACCTTCTTATCTTCTTCGATATCTTCATAATCGAAATAGGTGTCAAGAGCTCTAATCCAGTCTAGAAGCTCTTCTGCATCCAGATTCCCTTCATAAGCTGGAATGTCCATCTTTGTTTTCGAACTCATCCGAGTGATAGCCTTAATTAATCGCTCATTGGCTGCATCTTCGGCTGCAATTTATTTTTGTTGTTTGGCTTCAACTTCGCCTTCAGAGTCACTCAGATCTCCAGCACTGGCTATGCGTCTCTGCGCTGCCTCCATATCTTCTAGTCTCGCTCAGAGATCACGTATCTGTCTCTCCATTTCTGGATTTTGTGCTTGTCTTTCTCTCCTCGGCCGCATGGTGAAATTTTCTTTTCTTCTCTGCTACAGAAAACAAAGAAGCTCTTCTTTCTCTGATACCACTCTGTGTGTATCAGAGTGCTCCTTCTCTCTGGCTCCCTTGCCTGAAATATATAGACAAGATCTTAGCTCTGATACCACTCTGTGTGTATCAGAGTGCTCCTTCTCTCTGGCTCCCTTCCCTGAAATATACAGACAATATCTTAGCTCTGATACCACTCTGTGTGTATTAGAGTGCTCCTTCTCTCTGGCTCCCTTGCCTGAAATATACAGACAAGATCTTAGCTCTGATACCACTCTGACGCAACTGCACCCTCAGGTACGCTGCTCACACAGGACCTTCTCCCCTCTTGGCCCGAAGAACCCAAAGAGCTCTTCAAATCCCTTATCAGGACTTTCCGACACCCACATAACTCTCCTTATGATCTCCCTTTGTTCTATCGGGAAATCGGATTTCGCGTTATCACGAATCCCGTGGTCACGAATTCGGGTCTCACAAATACCCGAATCCCGATGAGAAACTCACCCACGCTTCCCTGCTTCTGTCGGGAATTTTCCCCCGTCAGGGAATCGGCACCTACGGTGTCGCAATTTTCTTGCCCCACAAATCCCCAACTCCCGATCCCCGATGGCACCTCTCTCCACTCATTAGCCCCTTCCGACTAACTCCTTTCCCATGCGACCTGCCAGTCCACGAGACCACGTCCTTTCCTCCTGTCGGAGTTTCGGACTTTGCGGAATTGGAGTGCATAGAACTTACGCTCTCAGAATCTCCGATTCTCCGATTCTCGACTGGTTGAGATCTTCTGACCCGCGTCCCCCCAACAAATGGACGGTTTAGGACTCGTCGGGATATCGCGGATCGCGATATCACGATTCTTGATGCAACGGTTCTTATGCCCTCAAGAACCCCAAAATGTCGAACCCCGACTCCTCTCGGATTCCTGACGCGTGTCCTGCCGAGATCAACGGCTGTCATTCCATCGGTGTTTCGAGACTTGAGAGGTCTCAAACCTTTCCACTTATGAATCCCCGATGCCTTCGATATCCCGATGACCTCGCGGGACTTCAACCCCTACGCACTCGTATTTAACCCTGGCGCAACTTCCGCTAGATCTAACGGCTGCTGGTCTTTCGCGAATTTCATCTACGAATCCTGACCGTTGATTCCTTTCCTCCCCTCTTGAGGGCTTCTTAGCACATAAATCTTCTGTGTAACCTTTCAATAGTTTTGAAAGCCTTGCTCCTCCTGAGCTTTCTCTAGCTTCCACAATCTCTTAGGAAAAATAGATCTCTTGCATGCACTTCTTGGCGGCAACCTACGAACACTTCAACTATTCGAGTTTCCTTTGACTCTGCGCACAACTGCAGCAACAGTCTTCCAAAGCTTCCTTCTCAGATTCACGGCTGAGACTTCCTCTTCAGCCTGCGCACTCCTTGCACGGCTTCAGCAACCCACTTTCACTTCTGGGTGAATAGGAATAAGAGTTAAACTACCTGAGCCTCCATCAACGCACTCCTTGCGGATGTTTTCGACTGCACTCCTTGCAGGAATCTTTGCTCAGTTAGAGAAACAATTGAAACTCATTCCTCCTTTCCTTCAGATTTCAACTCAACCATGAAATCATATGCACCGCACATCAAAGCAAAGGCATAACAGGAAAGCAAACATTCATGAGCATGCATTCAATTCACAGAGAAATAACACAAAACCATGGATTTGAATCAAAGAGTTTCTTCTATTAATTCAAATGCCTGTACATGGGTGTTATTCTACAGCTCTCTGCTATTCTCCTATGCTCTACCTGTTCTTGAACAATGCTGCTTCCTACTCTGAATTATGCTGGCTAATGTTACAATCATAAAATGAGGGTGTCTATATCCGTTTTCCCTCCTTCCATCTAAAACTGTCTAATCCAGAAATAAATCCTACCTACCTGCATTAACTAGATTAAATGCCTCCTATCTACTTCAGACAAGAGCGTAAGGCTCGAGGTCTGATACAATATACAAAAGGCGTTCCTTCATAAATGGTTCATTGAAGGTTTGGCGCTTCATTTCCAAAAAAGTTTTTAAAGCAATATGTCATGTGTTAAAAAACACATGCGCTGGCTCCACGCTCGCTTTGGTAATTGCAATGCTCCTGCATCAATGTGTCAAGCCTTCATGGTGATAAATGGCAATGTACGATCTCAAAAAGTGGAATACTCAACTTTGGATTGGCGCCAATTATCTCCTGCAAATTGTTTTTATTGTTCTTGCAATTATAAGTAGAAATCGAACTATTAAATTGCAACGGTCACTTGGCAACCCTATAGGTTCAATTTCAAAGTGAATCAAATCATGGACAATATAAAGTTGTTGGTGTTCTTTATTTCCGGGGAAAATGAATTTTCACTCCATTAGTCACTTGAAAACCCTATATCTTCAATTTCAAAGTGAATCAAATTATGGACAATATAAATTTGCTGGTGTTCTTTATTTCCTGGAAAAATGAATTCTAACTCTATTAAAATAAACAGTGAGCAATTAAGTACATAAATTAACACACAGAATTTAATACAACATAGAGAAATATTCAAAGCATTTAAGATCCAATGGACATCATGTTTGAAAATTAGTATTTTGATGGTTTAGTTTTCATTTTTTAATCTTTAGTTACAATCTAGTTCATGGCTTTGATGCATCTTCACTTCTTGGCCAACAAAAAACTCTTTGAAAACCTAACTATAAAAAGATATAAAAGAGCTTAAGAAGACCAAGAAACTAATTCATTTCTCATTCTTGTATATTTTTCTCTTATTCCCTTTTTCATTTACATTTAATTCATGATTCATATGAACCATCCAATGAGTGTAAGTTAACGATAGCTCTGTGCAAGGATGAATGTCAAAAGGAGGCAGAAGAAACTCAGTGGTTTAAACTCGCTCCGTTTAGAAGACCCTAGGTTTAGGTTTGTGTGATAGTTGGTGATGTAATAGAAGATACCATGAAAGTGACCCATGGATGCATGAAAACGTTTGGCCATTCACAAACCTTGTGGATCAAGAGATGGTGGCATGGATGCATCAAAACAGTCGGCCAAGTCTATTCGGGGAACAAAATCTAACTTATTACACAGCATTGAATGCTGCTTAAGGGAGAGTGGGTATGTATAGATGAATTTGAATGGAAGGTGGATGTGCATATGTAGGATAATTCAAATATTCATTCTCACTTTGTATTATATAAATAGCATTGAATGCTGAATAAAGAAGATGTATAGTTCAATTTGAATCGAAGGTGAATGTGAATCTATAGGATTAGGATTTGAATTGCATTTCAAATCTTATAATACATATCCATTTTCACTTAGCATTCAATACTGTATAGCAGAGTGGATATTGGTGGCTTTGCAAACTTGGTGTATTAAGAATAAAAATTAGCAAAATAGATATTAATAACTTTGCGAACCTAATGTATCAAGAATAAAAATTAGCAGAGTGAATATTGATGGCTTTGCGAACCTAATGTATCAAGAATAAAAATTGTGCTCTCATCTAGCATTCAATACTATATAGCAGAGTGAATATTGATGGCTTTGCCAACATGGTGTATCAAGAATAAATATTGCGGGGCCGATGCCTGAAGTAATGTAATGTCTTGTGGCAGCTGAATAATAGCGATTGCGCCTCTACCTGATGTGATGTAATGTTGTTATGATCGATAACACAAAAGTCTAAGGAATTGTCGTTTTATTTCAAGTACGCTGCACTTTACTTTTGGAAGCTCTGACCAAATTCTCATATAATGATTCGCTGCTACACGTCTTTATTATTGCTGCAACTCGATACTTGACTAATTTAAAATAACATAATCAACGTGAGTTGATTTTGATGAGACAGAAACTATTTGATACAGAATTAAAATAACATAATCAACATGAGTTGTTGCGATGCGATAATATTGCACATTAGAATAGCAGTTGACAAACACTTGCAATTCTAAACAGTGGTTCATAGAATTGAACATAATTAACAGGAGTTGTTGAGATGCGATAATATTGCACATCAGAATAACAGCACTTGCAATTCCAAACAGTAGTTCATAGAGTTGTTGAACTTGCTTTGGAATGTATACCGTTTGACAGAGACGTTAGAACCATCATGGTTGAGATTGCAGATAAATTGGAATCCATGGAGATTGCATATAATAACTAGCGTAGCCACACAATTGTGGTTGAAGAATGCCCGTATTTAATTTACAAATCTTATTTCTAAAATAATCTTATAATATTGATTATAGCGTAAACCCTAACTTTAACAAAACCCTAATCCAATCATAAAATTTACAAATCTTATTTCTAAAATAATTTTATAATCTTAATTATAGTGTAAACCTTAACAAAACCCTAACCCTAATAAAACCCTAGCATAATTTTAGATGATTTTATGCATCAAATTCATAAATTTTGGATCCCGGTACGAATAAATTTAGCCATGGATGGGGAACTTCCTACAAGTCCTTGAAACGAAGTTTCATCGTTTCAATTATGATGTGTGAACTCGATCGAGGAACTCTGATGTGTGAACTCAATTGAAGTCAAGATATGAGACATTTGTAATAAAAACCGAACCTGCGATGAAGTGAAGGGAAGATAGCGGGGACGTTACATCCTGCAACATACCACCAATCCTTATAAGCAACTGACATATTAATGGTCTCAATTGTTATAAATTTTGTTGGAAAGTGTAATTACAAGTCGGTTAGATCTTCACGTCGCCACCGATTTGTCTGTCAGTAGTCAAAATGTCAGTCAGACAGTCTGACAGTTTGTAGGTGCAAAGTCGCACGTATACTCAAAAGTCAGTCGGCAAACACGAGAGCTATAAATGGAACCGAATTCTATCTTCTCGAATTAAATAAAGTTGTTGAAGAGTCAGTCGTAGTTATGGTAGTGTTTAATGTTGAGTCGGTCTTAGCTTCTGTAGGAAGTCACATTCAGAGTCTATAATAGTCTGAGTCGCTTCAGTTAGTCGAGAGAGGGAGATGATGGATAGATAGAGACATAGAGAAAAGGAGAGAGGGATGCAGAGAAGCAGTTCAAAAACAAGCAATAGCTGAAGAGTTGACAAAAGAAGTATCAGAGCCGAAGCTCATTTTGTCATTGTATTTTGTAATCCGAGCGCATTGCACCGAAGTTCATTAATATCAAGTATTTTGTGTTTCTGACAAATTTCTGTGTTATTTCTCTATTATATTCCGCATTCGTAAAATGTTCTATTTAGTCTGTGTATTCATAGTGCGCAACAATCTGGTAGTCTGTGCACTGCACAGTGATCTTGAGAACTCTATCGCATAGCATGTTTGGTGCGCAGTATTTTAAATTGCGTTGCGCAGAGTAGACTGCACACATTCCCCTCTTTCCCCTTCAAATTGGTATCAGAGCAGGTTCTACCAGAACGAGTTTGTCAGAGCAGAAACTCTGTTGAAAGTAAAAAAAATGGCTTCTACCTCAAATATGCAACCTCCCACTTTTATAGGCGAGAACTATGAGATGTGGTCCTTGACCATGAAGGCCTTGTTCTGAGGTCAAGATGTATGGGAGATAGTAAAAAAATGGTTATGTTGAATCAACAAATCAGACAACATATAATGCCCTCACACAAGTTGAGAAAGATGTCTTGAAAGAACAAAGAAAGAAAGATGAAAAGGCGTTGTTTTACATACATCAAGCCATGCATGAGAGCATACTTCCAAGAGTTGCATCAGCAAATCAAGCCAAGGAAGCATGGGATATATTACAAACCGCTTATCAAGGTATGGATAAAATAAAGACTGCAAAACTTCATATTCTTAGAAGATATTTTGAAACTATGTCAATGAAAGAATCAGACACTATAGATCTGTTCTACACACGCGTAATAGGACCGATAAATCAGATTAAGTCTCATGGTGAAATCATAGAAGACATAAAAGTTGTTGAAAAAGTTCTTAGAAGTCTTCCTCCTAAATTTGATACTCTAGTTGTAACCCTAGAAGAAGGAAAAGACCTGAGTCAGTTCAGCCTAGATGAACTGCAAGCTTCCCTCATCAATCATGTAGATTGAACAGGTCGAATATGTCATTAGAAAATGCTTTTTCCGCACAGTCATCTATAAGTCGTGGAAGAGGAAGGGGGAGAGCTAACTCTAGAGGCAGAGGAAGAAGTTCCGACAGAAGTGGATGTAGTATCAATCCTGGAAACACTAGTGGAAGAGGTCAAAACCCAAGTACCAGCTAGTCAACTTGTCAAAGAACTGACAAAACAAAGATTCAATGCCATTACTGTAAAAAGTATGGACATTATGCATATGAGTGCATAAAGAGACAGTGTAATCAAAACAAGCAAAGTCAAGATCAGTCACACAGTGCAAATAACCAAACTCGCCCTATGTTTATGGCACGTGTTGTAGTTGTGCCTAACGCAAAAGAAATGTCTAATATAGTGTTACCAGTTGAATGCAATGTTGCTCAAGCAAGTTCATGTGACATATGATATTTAGATTCAGACTGCAGTAACCACATGATAGGAAACATATAATTGTTTTCTAGTTTGGATGACTCAGTCTAGATCAAAGTTACACTTGGAAAAGATATCCAAGTCATTGTCTTAGGCAAAGGCAGTATAAATATTTTAACCAGACAAGGAGAAGAGAGAGTTATGTCTGATGTATATTATGTTTTTGGTCTGAAGCATAATTTGATGAGTACATGACAACTGTTACAAAAAGGAAACATAATCTACATGGAAGATAATCACTGTGTGATTATGGATAAATGCCCAAGCAATCTACTTATTGCAAAAATCCAGATGACAAGTAACAGGATGTTCCCATTGACATTAAAGCCAGTCAAGAAGAAGAACACAGGGCAAATTGTTGACAAAATAAAAAGGGCACAGTTAGACACTGCATTTATAGTAGAAAGCACGCACAGTACTAATGAAGAAAATAGTGCGTGCAGTATCAAGAAAGGATAAAATAGCGCAGAAATGAAGGCAACATTCCAATCTGAAACACAAGATGACTCCTGGCTATGGCATTTCAGATTTGGACATTTGAACTTTGGAGGTATGAAGCTGCTACACACAAAAGATATGGTAAAAGGCTTACCATTGGTTGATAAACTAGAAAGGATATGCGAAGGTTGCATATTTGGAAAGCAACACAAAGAATCGTTTCCAATCGGCAAGTCTTACAGAGCAAAAGCTCCACTGGAAATAATACATTCAGACATTTGTGGACCAATGCAAACTCTGTTTATAGGAGGCAATACTTATTTTCTAACATTCATTGATGATTTCTCAAGAAAGACATGGATTTATTTTCTAAAGCATAAATCTGACGCATTGGGTTGTTTTCAGCAGTTTAAATCACTTGTGGAGAAACAGAGTGGTTATTACATCAAGTGTCTAAGAATGGACAGAGGAGGAGAATACATGTCAAGAGAATTTCAGAAATTTTGTAAAGATCATGGCATCTACAATCAATTTACCACGCGATACACACCACAGCAGAATGGTGTTGCAGAGAGAAAGAACAGAACCATCATGGAAATGGCGCGCAGTATGATGACAGCCAAACATTTGTCAAATGAATATTGAGCTAAGGCAATAGCAACTGCAATATACATCTTGAATAGTTGTCCGACAAAGAGTGTGAAGAATAGAATTCCTCAGGTAGCATGGACAGGATCAAAGCATAATGTGGCGCATTTAAGAGTTTTTGGTTGCGTCGCATACACACATGTTCCATATGAACTGAGAAGAAAGCTGGACAACAAAGGACAAAAATGTATATTTTTGGGGTATTCTGAAGAGACAAAAGGATACAAGTTGTATGACCCTGTCGCAAGAAAAGTCATAATCAGCCGCGATGTTCAGTTCGTAGAGAATGAAGCATGGGATGGAACCATAGAAAAGACAGTGAAGATAATTGACACAATGGAGCATAATGATGCAGAGGATGAAGTGTTTCAAACATCATACACATGACAGTGCGTAGCTCCATCTACACCTGGAAATGCAACACAAATTATAGCACAGAATACTCTAGTAAGAACAACAAGTGCGCAATCTACACCTAGAGTGCACCAAACACCAACAAGCAGCCCGAGTACTTCTACATCTCTAGATCCAACATTAGCAAGTCTGTTACCAAGAAAGACAAGAAGTCTGTGTGACATCTATAATGAAGACACAACAAATTCATTCTCAGTTTTTGCTCTGTTTTCACAAATAGATGATCCATTAAATTTTGAAGAAGCTGTCAAAGCAGATGTATGGGCACAAGCCATGGATGAAGAAATTATATGCATAGAGAGAAATCAAACATGGAAATTGGTAGATGTACCTGATGACAAGGATGACATAAGTGTCAAGTGGATTTATAAAACCAAGCAAGATGCAGAAGGAAAAGTACAGAAGTAGAAGGCAAGATTAGTTGCGAGAGGCTTTACATAGCAACCTGGAATTGATTACAATGAAACATTTGCACCAGTTGCGTGCATGGACATAGTCAGAACAATATTAGCAATTGTCGCACAATACAAATGGCCAGTTTATCAAATGGATGTAAAGTCAGCATTCTTGAATGGAAACTTAGAAGAAGAAGTATACGTGGAACAACCACAAGGTTATGAGGTTCCGGGACAAGAAAACAAAGTATACAGATTAAAGAAAGCACTATATGGATTAAAGCAAGCTCCAAGAGCTTGGTACAGTCGCATAGATTCCTATCTCACACAGAATGGATTTCAGAAAAGTGAAAATGAGCCAACATTGTACATCAAATCAAATCAGCAAGGTAATGTGTTAATTGTTTGTTTATATCTAGATGATTTGATATTCACGGGTAATTTTGGCATAGAAGAGTTCAAGTCAGTCATGAAGGATGAATTTGAAATGACTTATTTGGGGCTAATGAGATATTTTTTGGGAATAGAAGTGCACCAGTCCAAAACTGATATATTTATCTCACAGTCCAAGTATGCGCATGAAGTATTGAAGAGATTCAATATGGTGAATTCAAAAGCAGCGCCAACACCTGTCATAACAGGATTGAAGTTAAGCAAGGAAGATAAAGGGTCCAAAGTGGATCCCACACTGTTTAAAAGACTAGTAGGTAGTCTTGTGTATCTAACAACGATAAGACCTGATATTATGTATGGAGTGAGCCTAATCTCAAGGTTCATGGAAACTCCAAAAGAATCACATTGGAAAGCGGGGAAGAAAATCCTGAGATATGTGAATGGAACAAAAGATTTTGGCATAAAGTACTCCACTTCAGAAGATTTCAAACTCATTGGATACACTGACAGTGATTGTGGAGGCAGTATTGATGACAGGAAAAGTACCTCTGGGTACACATTTCATTTTGGAACAGGTATGGTATCATGGGCATCAAGGAAGCATCCCATAGTGACACTTTCTTTAGTAGAAGCAGAGTACGTCGCAGCCACAAGCGCAGCTTGTCAAGTAGTATGGATGAGAAGAATTTTAAAATATTTGTTGCAGGAACAACAAGAACCAACTACAATTTTCTGTGACAATAATTCAGCCATCCTGTTATCAAAGAATCATGTGTTTCACAAGAAAACCAAGCACATTTATACAAGGTATCATTTCATCAGAGAATTGGTGAATAACAAAGAGATTTGCTTAGAATTTTGCAGGTCAAAAGAACAAATTGCAGACAATTTTACAAAGGCTTTAGCAAGATATGCATTTCAGCATCTGTGCAGTAGTCTAGGAATCTGCGCAGTAACAGATGAGTGACAGTAAAATGAAAACTAATTTTTTTTATGTTATTTTCTTTTTGTAACTCCACCAACTTATAATTAAGGGGGAGTGTTGGAAAGTGTAATTACAAGTCGGTGAGATCTTCACGTCGCCGCCGATTTGTCTGTCAGTTGAAATCTATCAGTAGTCAAAATGTCAGTCAGACAGTTAGACATTTTGTAAGTGCAAAGTTGCACGTCTACTCAAAAGTCAGTCAGCAAACATGAGAGCTATAAATAGAGCCGAATTCTATCTTCTCGAATTAAATTAAGTTGTTGAAGAGTCAGTTGTAGTTATGGTAGTGTTTAATGTTGAGTCGGTCTTAGCTTCTATAGGAAGTCACACTCAAAGTCTATAATAGTCTGAGTCGCTTCAGTTAGTCGAGAGAGGGAGATGATGGATAGATAGAGACATAGAGAAAAGGAGAGAGGGATGTAGAGAAGCAGTTCAAGAAACAGCAATAGCTGAAGAGTTGACAGAAGAACTATCAGATCCAAAGCTCATTTTGTCATTGTATTTTGTAATCCAAGCGCATTGCGCCAAAGTTCATTAATATCAAGTATTTTGTGTTTCTGTCAAATTTTTGTGTTATTTCTCTATTTTATTCCGCATTCGCAAATCATTCTATTTAGTGTGTGTATTCACAGGGCGCAACAATCTGGCAGTCTTTGCACTGCACAATGATCTTGAGAACTCTGTCGCATAGCCTGTTTGGTGTGCAGTATTTTAAACTACATTGCGTAGAGTAGACTGCGCGCATTCCCCTTTTTCCCCTTCAAATTTCTGTATGGACAATACGAAGTGCCTGCAGTCAAAGGTACCTCATCAACCATAATGGTATCATTGTTCATATGATTCATGGCCATTTCCATGCAGTGTAAGACACGACCTTTTGTATTTAGATATTTTGTTTTTTCTGGATTCTGAGGTAAGAAAAAAATTGTTTTTTCTGGATTCCGAGGTAACAAGAAAGAAGACCTTCAATTGCCGAGTAGTCCTTCATTGTTTACAATGGAGTGGGTTAACTCGGGAGCAATTTTCTCTTTCGAGTTATTTTTCCAGCAGGTTTTTTGGTGGTTCGCATTTAAATTTCAGGCCAATCCAGAACTCTGATCCATTTTCTGAGCATCTGGGTTGGTTTAAAATGGAGTAAAACTCCTAGAGTAAGATTATGAAATGCATGGAACTTTGATCCATTGGAAACTCAGACTACCCCTGAAAATTTGGCCAAATTCAAATCTATTTTTTTACCTAAAAATTGGGTCTGTTTGCTCCCAAGTTAGTTTACTTCGTTTACAATTACAAATCCTTCTACATAGTCGAATGTGAGGTCATTGTTAGAACAAGATATTAAGTATTATTGATCTTTGGTGAACGTTTTGAAGTTTGAATAAAGAACTCTGATCCATCTCTCTTGTCCACTCAATATAAATTCATATCAATTTGAAATTATTTAGAAAGATATATAATAATATTCAATGAACATATAAATAAATCTCAAGAGAGTCTATAAATTTTCATCCTTGGTGTGCCCCAGAGAAATCCGTGCCTCGGTGCGGTCACTAAATCGGTCTGTTGTGGCCATAAAATGAAGTGTTATGGATTCTAACAATGCCCTGTCTTTGTACTCGTGTTGTGTATGGGGTCAGTTTCCAACCCATTGTCAAGATGTGCTCGAAACCTCAGACTTAACTTGGGTGCTGAGTATGGGGCGGCCTTTGGGACTCCTTCTCACCCGAGCCCCGGAGAAATAAAAAATAAAATAAAATAAATACTTTAAATATGTCCAATCCAATGGTGTAACCAATGGAAGTATCAAGAATATAAGTGATTCCCTCCATGCAACATTCCAACTCAATCAGAAAACTTAGTGGCTCACTTACCTAAAGTCAAACTCATGTGGTGGTGAGTCCTCTATCACAAGCAACACCTCCCACTAGGGCTCTTGTGTGCAAGAGCTCTACTCACTATCACAAGCAACACCACTAGGGATTTTGTGTGCAAGAACTCTATTCACTCTAGCTTTGGTAATATAACTTCAAACAATAGAAGTTTTGGTAAAGCTGGAGCTAAATGTTGGTTGGATAAGCGTTATGAGGTAAGAGGAGTAGCTATGAACCCTGTAGACCATCCTCATGGAGGTGGAGAAGGAAGAACCCCAATTGAGAGGAAAAAATCAGTGACCCCCTAGCTTTGGTGATAGAACATCTTTGGAGTTTTTTCACAACAAGCTAGAATAGTGGATTCATTATCTCCAAAATCCAGTACACTTGAAACCCCATCTTATCTACTTAGATAAAACTATGAATAGTCTTTAATTGCTCAAATCACTTCACAAGATTCCTTCTTAGATAGAACTATGAATAGTCTTTAATTATAGAAACCCAATTCTCATAATTATAACAATAGTCTCTTTTCACACCAAAGAAAAAACCTAATTTCCACATTTAAGGTCCTAGCCTAAACCAACTAGTTCCCATAATCCACCTTTTGATGTAGTTAGAGACCATAAAATAGTTTTATGGTGAAATTAGGATTAGAGTATATTACTTACTCAATATGATATGCAATAGACTCCATTCTTGTGGACCTTAAATCATAATTTGAATATTAAAAGAAATATTTTACAATTAAAATTATTATTTCTCCATTTCCCTACCTCACAGGGTTAAATGACTACCGTCTAAGTTATCCTCATTGAACAAGATTCCTTCTTTAGAGCATGGAAGAAATATAGTGAAACAATAACACTGTTTTATTCCCGTGATTACATGTAGAGTTCATTCAGGAGCTAAGGAAATAAGGATAAAGGGTCTTTCCACACCTATTATTGAAATGAATAAAGATTATCCCTACAATGGTTTTAACCACCCTATACTTCTTTCTTGCATTGCCTCATCAAATAGTGCTTCTATGGTGACTATGAATTAAAATGGATTTAGCTTTTTTGGGGGGTCTTATTAATGGTGACTATTAATTAAAATGGATTTAGCTTTTTTTTGGGGGTCTTATTAATGTTAGACTTAGATTTACAATGGCTTTAATATTTATTAAAGCTACTTTTAATATTTAATCTAGTTAGTGTGGGTCTTAAGACCAATATCCTTGTCTCTCATTACCTTCTCAATATCAATGATAGATTTATAAGTATCCATGCATGATAGTAAAATGATACAATTACATTTCTATTAACAAACATAAAGGTAATAAGATGAACATATTGTTCCAAAAACTTATATTATATCCAACCATCATATAGCTCTCTCCATGTTTGTTAATACACAATAACCTGAATAAGTATTGTAACAATTATAATTAAAATAGTTTTAATAAGCAACATAAAAAAATGGGCATTGTTACCCCCTCACTTTTAGGGATAATTAGAGGATATATATTTTTTTCATAATCCACATTCTAGAAAACAGTTCTGATGATGCCATTATGAACTCTCCAAAGATAGTCGTCCACATATGTCTTCCATTATATGCTTAGCTCAGCTCACTCATATTACGTGGTGCATTACACATTCAGGTACATTGTTTTGGCACTTCAAATCGAGTGATAATGTCAATAGTTTATGAATACAAATAGTGATCATTGGTTGAATTGGATAATGAATCATGATGCTTTGAATTTATTTTTCCTTGTCTCACCTTGGAAATCATCGTCATCTCCTAGTTAAGTGTTGTCACTCTTGGGAAAAGTTGTACTACTAGGGGGTCTTAGTGGGGGTAACATGTTCATATCCCTTACCATGAATAACATATTCCATCTATGTTTTATCTCATGTCCTTTATTTTGGGTTGGTTGTTACATGTATCCCAAAAAGGTTTGTGCTTCATAATCCCATGAGAATAAGGGGCTTGAAAGCCCGAGGTTGATGCAACTTTTTTAAAAAATGATATAGAAAGAGAAAAAAACCGAATTCAAAATGCAAGGCAAAGAAATAAACAAGAAAAACAAGTATTGAAAACCAAGAAAGAAAGAAGCACGAGCTTTACCCCCTCGCTAAGAGGCCATCACCCCAACTCCTATGCAATGAATGCATGTCTTACAAAAGGACTTAGCAAATCAAATGTTAAAATCCAAAAAATCTTTTAAAGCAATAAATAAAAAGCAAAGTAGGGTCTTGGAAATACATAGTGTCGAGGAAAGGGTACCTCATTTCCTAAGCACTCCCTCTATAATGGCACTCATGAGGATGACTATTTACATGGCCTTGCATGTTAATGACAATCCATCGTGAAGTAAACTCCAATCCATACCACATATCATTGCACATAACTCTTGATGGATTCCTTGGGTGATCCCGATTGGATCATTACATTATTTGTCATCTATCTCGGTGCTTTAAGAGTGGAAAAAGTTGGAGGAATTAGCATGCATGGTCATGTTAATTGTAGGTCCTAGTTTGGAAAATTGGGGTTTGTAACCTTCCAGAGCCATTTTGAGGCATCAATGGCATTTTTTTGGGTCAAAACTTTCCTAGCTTTAGCTACAACCCCTTGACGTTATTCTACACACTGAGACCTTTCCAATGGTGCAAAATTCATGTTAATCAAAGCTCGCATGAAAAATTTAATCCTCCCACAAGTTAACCTATTATGTTGACCACCATGGTACAAGTGGATGCCACGTCATGCCCCATTACTCATGCATATGGGGCTAGTCGCATATGGACTTTCAAGAAGATTCTAGAAGGTCTAAGACCTTATCACAATTGAGGGTTGAGGAACTCAAAACCCTACCCCTAGATGGCTATCAGGCAATGTTAAATACTGAGCCGCTAGGAGGAGAAGGGGTTCCATTCTTTAGCATTGTATTTGTTCCATAATTGAGCAGAGCACCTAGGAGTGGTATTTTCATAGCATAATAGAGGAGAGATTTTGTAGTAGCCATATAGGCCACAATGTCAAAGGAAACTCCACAAAGAGTGCCTCTTTCTTTGTGCTTACATTTGAAGAAAAAAGAGTAGAGTGACCTCACCTTCTAGCTGGGTCTTCTCCCACATTGGGTTTCCCGGGTTATATCTTGTGTTTATTTGTGGATGGTGTGTGAGTATTTATTTTTGTTATCTATTTTTCACATTTCAACTATTTCATACATTTTAAGTAAAAAACCAGTAGTTAAAGAATCTGAGATCTAAAGGAAATTAACCTTCACATTAAAGATTTCAATATTTTATTAGATCTGTTGTGACAAATTGTCCGATGGAATATCCATGGAAGTTTGCAAATCATATTGGTATCAAACCAGGGTTTTCTTAGGGTATTTTTGGAAAGTTGCAGGGATCCAAGAATCGGTTTAAGAAGAAATTCGCAGAACCCTAACCAAGGCCAACAAGTTTGTTTATAACAACCCTCGAGATCTAGCAGAGGAGACACTTGTGAGGCTGGAAGAGAAAGTTGTTGACATATCTTGCAATATGCCCCTCCTCATGGAGGCTTTAGCAAGAAATCTTGAATCATTAAGAGAAGTTGGAGGCTCAAACTCAGAGATCAGATCAGATGGGAAACTGGGGCATAATGAAGACCCAAAAATGGAGTTGCAGAAAGAACTCGAGAAAGAGAAACTAAGTTATTGTACCATAAAACCTTCATGGTATTTATTCAATATGGAAGAAAAAGTGTACATAAATCCATACCAAGGTGATATCGATGCATTAAAATTGAATCATTGGTTGCAGTAACTAGAAGTTTATTTTAGCATTCACCATGTTGATGAAGAACCAAAGATATCATTTTCCATACTGAAGTTAGAGGGCCATGCTTTAACCTGGTGGGAAAGCCATATAGAAGCACTTAGGTTGGAGGGTGATCCACCAATAACTAGGTGGGAGGACTTCAAAACTCTCATCAAGTCTCAATTCTACCCTATAAGGTATGTATAGAACCATCATATCGGGTGGCACTACTTTAGGCAGAAGAAAGGGCAAAGTGTACATGAGTACACCACCGAATTCATAAAGATGGTCATCATGTTGGGTATCTCTCAAGAACCTAGATGTACTCCTCAAGTATCTGGGGGGTCTACATAGCCATCTACAAAAGCAAGCAATTCGTTTCAATCCAAGGATAGTGGACAAAGCATGTGTATAGGAATAGTATTTGGAAAACATAGGCCACAAGAAAGGGTAGTCAATTGGTTCCAAGCAGAAAGAGCACCAGGAAAATTCCAAGGAGGGGAAGAAGAAGTGGAAAGGGGGAAAGGATAAGAAGACAACAACCATTGCACATTAGTGCAAGGATACTATAAACCATTGTAACCATTGCAATATTGATGGGTACATTGAGAAAAAGTGCTAGAAACTACATGCAGAGTTGAACCCAAAGAACCACAAGAAGGATGAAAAGAAAAAGAATCTTCTAGCCATAGATTCGAGAAATTAGGTTAAAAGTAGCTTCGATGTGGATGAGAATATTGTCTGCTCATTAGTGAAAAAGGAGGTGAATCTAAGTAGCCTTCATCACTAGGAAGAGAAGGAGATGAGCAAACTCTTTCACATTGAGATCCAAGTTAAGAAGACTAAGATAAATGCCCTATTTGACTATGGTTCACTGGCTAATTTCATAGCAGGGGATATGGTCAACAAGCTTGGATTGGAGGTTCTCAATCATCCTATCCCATATCCATTGGGATTGGTAAAAAAATATGTAGATGTCAAGGTAATGAAATAGTGTAAGATTGAATTTTTTGTAAGTGATTATTTTATTGATGAAGTGGACTTGGAGGTAGTACCCCTTGATGTATGTAGAGTAGTGTTTGGAATCTCCTACATGTATATGAAGGATGCAATTTTCATTCAGAGAGCCAACCAGTATCGAATAATTAGGGATGGGAATTCCTACACCATCAACCTGCATAAAGGAAAGTCAAATATCTCACTGGTAAGTGCCAACCAAGCCAAGAAGTTGATGAGTTCCAGTAATAAATAGGTTTTAATTTTCTTAAGAGAAAATCATACTAAGGATGAGTAGATAAGAGTAAAGGAATCCTTGGAGCGGTGTACAAAAGAGTGGAAACATCAGTTGGAGGAGTTGTTACATGCATACATAATAGTGTTCCAAGAGCCTAAACGAATACCACCCAAGAGGGAAGTGGAGCATGAAATACAATTATTTCCAGACTCCCCATTGTCGAATATTGGGTTGTATAAATAGTCTATCCTAGAAGCAAATGAAGTGAATAAGCAATGGTAGCCACTGTTGGAATAGGGTTTGATTTGACCAAGCACCTCACCTTGTGGGTCACCTATCACAATTGTACCAAAGAAGGATGGGAATTGGTGAATGTTTGTCGACTACATAGAATTGAACGAGATTACACTAAAACATATATACCCTCTACCCAGGATTGATGATCTCTTAGATCAGTTGCAACATGAAAAATATTTCACCAAGTTGGATCCAAAATCCAGATACCACTAGGTAAGAATCAAGGAAGGAGACACCTAGAAGACTTCCTTCAATACAAGGCAAGGCTTGCATGAATGGTTGGTCATGTCATTTGGTTTTTGTAATGCATAAACTACATTTATGAGGCCGATGAATGATGTATTAGACCCATATCTAGATTCATTTGTTATATTCTATTTGGATGATATAATAGTGCTACTTTGGAAGAGCACATATCACATCTCATGCAGGTGTTAGAAACTCTGAAGAAGCACA
This sequence comes from Picea engelmannii, assembly GCA_009831015.1. Classification (NCBI taxonomy): domain Eukaryota; kingdom Viridiplantae; phylum Streptophyta; class Pinopsida; order Pinales; family Pinaceae; genus Picea; species Picea engelmannii. The sequence continues at coordinate 6,144 of ML813373.1, read as the reverse complement.
ATTTGTGGGATAACCTCAAGAAATGTGATTTTTCTTAGTAGTTTTCAGTGTATTTTGGGTATGTGATCAATGGAGGGGAGCTTAAGATAGATCCCACAAAGATGGAGGTCATCATGAAATACCCAGTTCCTACAAATGTCATTGAAGTTAGGAGTTTTTTGGGGGTAGAACAATACTAGTGAAAGTTCATAGCTTCATTTTCATTGGTGGTTGCACCACTCCACACCATAAAAACAAGCGGTAAGAGTTTCAAGTGGGGTAAGAATATATAGACAGCTTTCGATGAGTTGAAAATAAATATTAGTGAAGCACCAATTCTTGCCTTACCAAACTTGCTAAATCCTTTCGAAGTGGAGACAAATGCAAGTGGGTATGCCATGGGAGAAGTTTTGATTCAAAGAGGAAGGTCTGTATGCTATCATTCTGAAATATTTCAAGGGGGAAATCTCAACTACCTTACCTATGACGAGGAAATCTATGCCTTGGTTCAAGTTGTCAAGAATTGGAACACTCTCTGATGGGAAAGGAGACCATCATCCACACAAATTACCAGTTGTTTCAGTATTTGTAGGCCCAGAGTAAGCTATAGAAAAATAGACATTACAAGTGGATGGGGTTTTTACAAAAGTTTCATCTAGTCATCAAGTATAAGAAGGGAAACACAAACAGGTTGGCATACATGCTTTCAAGGCCACTCACATCCAATATTACAGCTTTGGGAACTTTGATGCACATGGAGCCTTTTACCCATGATTCATACAAAGAGACATACACAGAAGATGAGGACTTGAAGGAGGTGTTTCAACAGCTACAGGGCCAAATTCATATAGAAGAAGGTTACACCAAGGTTGACTATCATTTCTAGAATGTGTTACTCTACAAGTTCGACAAGCATTGTGCCCCTAAAGGTGAACAATTGTAGCTTATCAAAAAGGCTCACACCTCCAAGGTTGCAAGTCATTTTGGTGTTAGGAGGATAGTTTCCAACTTACAGATGTATGTGTATTGGCCTAGAATGTAAGAATATGTAGCATGATATGTTAGAGGATGTACACTTTGTTATACCAACAAGCCCAATAACAAGAAGAAAGGTCTATACCATCATTTACCTGTACCCACTCGACCTTGGGAAAGCATTTACATGGATTTTGAGAAAGGTTTACTAACAACCAGGAAGGGACATGACATGACTATCTATTTAGCAGGATGTGCATTCTCATGCCTTGTAAAGAGACCATCAAAAGACTCATTTAACTTGTCTAACACATTTTAAGATATATCTAGTTTTCAATGTCCATCTTCTAAAACCATATAATGCTTCAATATTCAATTAGAATGTATTATAACTAAATCTTGTAATTGATATTAACCAAAAATTCGATGTTGGTCCCCTTGTCATAAGGCTATTGAAAAGACAATGTGAATTCCATACGAGCAACAAGGAAACATAGTTTTTGGAATTGTTTAGGTAAATCAATGCTTTAAGTAGGCTTAGTATTTCACACACATAAGTAACCTAATAAAAATACAATTTTGATAATTATAATTTTGTGTTCTTGTAACTCATTGAGAATGTAAAATAAGTTGTCTTGAGATTTTCCAGGACTCTCATTTCAACATCTAGTAAGTCATATTTGATAAATTTATCACAAGAAACAATCTTGTGTAAAACAAAAACAAATAAAAGTAATAGATGAAATTGATTTCCTTTTTATGATAATTATGGTTAAAATTTCATAAGAATTTTTAAGTAAGTGTTTATATGAAGAATTTTGAGGAATTTTGAATTTATATTAAATTTTTAGATGAGGAATTTGAACTAATCCACTTAAAATTGATTGCCAAAACAAAAGGCTCCAATTATTAATGGATGATGTAGTTTAAATGTTTTACTTTTTCAGTAATTATCATTCAATTCGATGTTTTACTTTTTCAGTGATTATCATCCAATTCAATAATTTAATTGTTAATGAAATAACAATTTTGCATATTTGAATGTGTAAATGGATTAAACACCCTAAAAAAGAACATCTGGAATATATAATCTTAACCATTAAAATCTACAATTCCAACTACTTTAAATTTCTAATAAATTTTAAACAAAACTTTTAAAAAAACATACCAAAAAAAAAACTTAAAACATTTAAACAACATGTGTTTTAAACAACATCCTAGTCAATTCTCAAAAATAATAAAAATTACAATTATTAATTATTAAGATTACAAAAGAAGAACTACAAGTCAAATGAAAATGTAACATGTACAATGAAGTCCCACATAAAAGAAACGGTTTCAATGGAGTAGCGTGGGCTAAAGGCTATCACCACATACACATTATCCTACTTAAAAGTCATCCTCACCACTTGCACTCCATAAGTATTTTTTGGCCCCAGAATAAACACGTACTCTCTTCCGAACCATGGGGACACATCAACCATATTTTGCTATAAATACTTCTACACCACTCACAGACAAGATGATATACTCTCTCATGTTTGTTAAATTCCAAAATGATTCGCTCACTCATTGTGGTCCTTCAAAGCTTTAATTTTCTCCACAGGATTTGAGGAACTCATATTGTTTGTTTATCATTGTGAAGCATCATATTACGTGTAAATGGTTTTATAAGTTGTAATTTAAATAGGTTATGAACAATATTTTTAAGATACAATCTAATCATAACAATCATTTTATTTTCAAAATTTAGTTTTTTATTTTTTTTGGAAGAAAATTATCACAATTATATTAAGAAAAATATAATTTTTACATCCAAAAAGTCCATAAGCAGTCTTATAAGACAAGGTAAAAAACTGACCACATAGTTGTATATCCTCAGAGTTACATTCTTATGCACTCAAATAGAGGGCTCCAAAAAACCAATACTCTCCAGGCTGAGAACAAAGCAAAAAGCACAAGCTCAATATCCATCCCAGACTAGTAAAGGATGAAACAAAAACATATCTCGGCTCATAACTCAAAATTGGGGAAACTATCCAAAAAAGAAGGAATAGATAGGGGTTAATAGATGTTGATAAGACGATGTTGTCCCGCCAATCCATCAAACCACAAGTAGAGCGAGATATATCCTTCTGGTTCCAATAAAGCTTTCTTTGATAGCCCATCCGCTTCCTTGTTGAACTCACGATAAATGTGAAAAAATTGGATGGCCTCGAAATTTCTTCTTAATATTCAGATTCTTTGTTTCCAACCTTCTAAAGAGCTAACACACAAGTCACTTTTATCATTCAACTAGTGTATGATTACCTTTGAATCGCCCAGGATCTGGATCTTGTGAAGAGACAAAATATTTGCTATGAAGAGTGTAGCCCATGCTCCCATTAGTTTTGCCTTTGTATTAGTTCTGATACCACAGTTCAAGTACCATTTATAAACTGAAGATGCATAAAGTTTTATGATATCCCTGATGCCACTGCACAGTCCATTTACCTTTGTTGCTTCATCAAAACAGGCACTGGGTACTCAAGAAGATGATCAATCATGCAGGAGCGAACATACAGAGTGATATTTTTATCCACAGGGTTATGAAGTGATCCAAGAGATCTAATGAC
>ML813372.1:87834-98738 GCA_009831015.1 Picea engelmannii | reverse complement strand
TTCTTGGGCCTATGCACATACTATAGGAAATTTTTCAAAGGGTTTTCTCAACTGTCCTTCAAATGGAATGATGAGGCCCAAGTCATGATGGAGAAAATGAAAGAGGTCATGAGCACCTGCCCAGTTCTAGCTCTTCATGATTTCAGCATACCCTTCACTTTGGAGTGTGATGCACCCACTTGCCTATGAAAGCTGGAAACTCAGGGGTCCTGAACTACTTTACAACATTTACGACAAAGAAATGTTGGCTATCATGCATGCACTAGCCAAATTCAGGCAATATTTGGTAGGTGCCAGGTTTGCGGTCAAATCAGACCATAACAATCTTAAATATCTATCAGAGCAGAAGGATTTGAATGAAAGACAACAAAAATGGGTAAGAAAAATACAAGCCTACAACTTTGACATTGAATTCATCAAAGGGAAGAACAACGCAGTGGCCGATGCATTATCCAGAAGGCTATCCATTTTTTCCATGTCCGGTATGTCAGTCGACTGGAAGGAACACTTGATAGTGGAATATGCAAAGGATCAGTTCGCCTGTCAATTGTTGGATGGGCAAATACAGGATGACAACTTCAGGGTCATAAATGACCTCATATATTACAAAGGCCGGATCTTTTTAGTTCCTCGATCAGCTCTCAAAGCTAAGATCCTGCATGCATGTCATAACTCACCAATAGCAAGGCATCAGGGCATCAGTAAGACATACAGGTAGGTGAGAGAGAGGTTTTCATGAAAAGGCCTCAATGAAGATGTGATGAAGCATGTCAAAGAATGCACTACATGCCAAGAAAACAAGGATGAGCACACACACCCTGTAGGACTGTTGCAGCCCCTACCTATTCCAGAGCATACGTGGGAAAGTATATCCATGGATTTCATCAACGGGTTGCCCAGAGCATAGGGGAAAGATTTCATTTTTGTGGTGGTAGACAGGTGGACGAAGTTTGCACACTTTTTTCCCATAGCCACAGACTTCAGTGCAACACAGGTGGCCGAATTATTTTTCAGAGAGGTGTTCAGACTACACGGCCTACCCAAAACCATCATCAGTGACAGAGACAACAGATTCATGAGTATGTTTTGGTAGGAGTTGTTCAGATTAGTGGGTACAACATTGACTCCTAGTACTATCTATCACCCTCAAACGGATGGTCAGACTGAGATAGTCAACAAATGGGTGGAAGGTTACCACAGAAATTACGCAGCAGGACAACAAAAAGCATGGGTCAGATGGTTACATTTGGGAGAATATTGCTACAACACCACCCAACATATGTCCATTGGCATGTCACCCTTCATATCTTTATATAGCTATGATCTTTTATCATTTGTGGAGATTTCATTTGGTGACAACAGGGCTCTGATGGTATAGGATTGGATACAGCATAGCCAAGACATTATCAAGGAATTGAAGGATCATTTACAAAGAGCACAAAACCAGCAAAAGGTCAAAGCAAACAAGCATAGAGTTGATCGTACCTTTGAGGTTGGCGACTTAGTCTATTTGAGGTTGCAACCATACAGGTAGGCCTCCATTAAAAGAACCGGAGCAAAGAAACTGCAACCACGTTTCTTTGGACCTTACAGAGTCAACAAGAGGATAGGGGTAGTAGCTTATGAGCTGGAGCTTCCATAGGGTAGCAAAATTCACAACGTCTTCCATGTCTCATGCCTTAATAAATCCCTCGGTCAACACGTCAGGCCTATTGAGGCATTGCCTCCCATGGATTAGGAGGGACAACTTGTTTTGATTCCAGAGGAGGTGTTAGAAGTGAGAGAGAAGAGGCTCTGAAACCGAAGCATCAAGGAGTATCTAATTAGGTGGAAGGATTTACCCATTGAGGATGCCACTTGGTATAAGGAGCACGTGGTTAGAGAAGCAGGCTTCGAATTGCTTGAGGACAAGCAATTTCAAGCAGGGGAGACTTTAATGTCCCCCACCTCTTAGAGAGGTGATGAGGAGACTTAGTGGCCTGGGCACTCCCACTAGGTCATAGCCTCACACTGAGGGGGGGAAAGTCAAGAAGTTAAAAGTTATATTTTTAAGTTGACATAAGAAAGGAAAAGGATAAAGGAGTAAAAGATAACTCAACAGAAGAATATAAGATTAACCCTGGGAGTTAACCTAACTCAACAGAGAATTAGAAGGAAAAGTATAAGTAAGAGGCTGGGGCACACCTATTACTCATTTTGGTTTTGGATTAGCATTTGCTATTGCTCTTGAGCATTCAGTTTAGGGGTTTTGTTGTACAAACCCTTGTGAGCAACTTAGTGGTGAAATATCCACTCACCTTGTTCTGTAGTTTGGTCTCGGGGATGAAAGACTCCTCCACACCATTCTAGTCTCATCCCATCTCCATCTAGCGCTTCAGAAGGTAGCAGGTCATATTGTTCTTGTGTTTCCAGCAAGGGCGCACCATCATCTAGAGGGAGGTTCGATCCAGCTTATTTTGAGGGCTTGGGGCCATTCCAACAGTTGGGTTTTGTTTGCAAGGACAGGACCATCAGTTTGAGGAACATTTTGGAGGGTTATCATCATTTTACATTTGTCTATAGATTGGGACATCTTGGAGCCATAGGGGACGTCCTGCGATTTAGTAAAACTTAGATCTAGGGAGATCTGCTTGAGATCTGAGCCCGAAACTTCTCCCACGGTATTCTCATAGCCCAATCTATATTCTTGGAGAGTTTTAGAGCATTTGGAGGCCTCCTTCATCAGGGACGAACCAGCTAGCATTTCATTCATTTAGTGGGGCGCACCATTCAATGGAGAATTCAGATATATGGGGTTTGAGACTAGATTTGGGAATTTGGACATCTGGGTTGTCCTTACAGTCGCCCGATATATCATTTGGCATATTTCTCGGGATGATTGGACACTTTTCATAGCATGGAAAATTTTTTGAGGGCTTCAGCATTCTAGCAGGACATGGCACTTTCCAGCTTGGAGGTTGAGCATTAGTACGGCTCAGATCTGCTTGATTCAGTCTTCATTGTATATCGAGCCTTTGGAGGCTTATTTTTTATTGCCGGGAGCATTTTGTAGCAGTTCATATCTATTGCTTGTACGACCATCTGAGGTTTATGCCAGATCGGCCATCTATTGTATTGATCTTGCATTGCTCATAATAAGCTCAGATCTTTGCTTGTGCTTCTACATCTTGAATACATTGTGATCTCCATGTGTTGATGAATCTTGTATGCACTTAATAACTCAATAAATTAGTAGTATTTAGTGATTCCAAGAAAGAATTTGGCTTGCGTCGATGATTTGTCTGCTACCAGTATTTTTAGAATCAAATTCTGAATCCGGGTCCTTCTCCTTGTATTTTATCTCGACCACCAATGATTGTTTTCAGTGAAATTCATCGGTGTTGTGCTAGGGTATTTTGTGGAAATCACACCATTTTCTAATGTCCTTATTTGTCTTTTTGTGACCCTTCTTTTCCTATGGCCTGGATTGGTTTTCAGGATGTTGTTTGTTAAGTCCCTCTTTATCATACTTTGGTTGTTGTGGATTTTCATGCCCGAACTCCTGTTCCTTCTAGTGCATAAACTTCTGCTTGAGTTTAACAACATATTGATAAGCATAATAAAGTGATGAGATGTCCAGAAAATCCATTTTAGTTTGGATGTCTCTGTGTAGAACCCCACGATATTTTAGAACCAAATGTCATTCAAAGTCTTTGATACCCAACTTGGTGCACAAGGTATGGAAGGTATTGGTGAACTTTGGAATTGCTTGGCCCCTTTCTTACCATAGTTTGGTCCATCTCATGTACTGGTCCTCACAGTTTCCAACAAGATAATACAGTTCCTTTAAGGCATCCACAAAAAAATGCCAAGTGGGATCGAACCCATATATTCTAGACTTCTCTGTGGAAATTTTCTCCTAGTAAGTTTATCACCAATGTTTTAGATGGGGGAGAGCCTTAAGTATTGTGAAGGTGATATTTTCCCTATAAGAGAAATTATGAACAGAGAAATAACCTTGTAGCAGATTTAACCATTTTTCTAAGGCATCCACATCTATCTGTCCTTCAAATATTGGAATATCAAAATTAACTTGTACGTTGAAGGGAAAGGTACTTCTAAAGTGGTCTCTTGATGAAGATGCACCTGTTTTTATCGACATACATTGAAGTATGTGGGAAAAACTCTCCATCATTTCGTCCCTCTTTCGCATGAGAGCTTTCTCAAGCAACAAGTTAATAGAATCGTCTTCTCTGTCATTTTTATTTTCTCCCACCATGGAGTGTTTCTTGGACATGAGAGAGTGATTGTATTCAATATAAGAAAGCTCAAAAGACCCGACTTTCTATACTCAGACCTCTTCGAGGACATGCACCGAAAAACGATCAAGAGCAGCCTGCTCTGATACCACCAATCCAGATTATTTTCAGCATGAAATGAGAGCGGAGATATAATAAAGAATTGTACATAGATATCTTGGATATCCAATAATATAATAGAAATGTAACATATATGAAACCATAAAAACAGAGATACAATAATACACACTTTTCTATTAATGAGCAAAAATGTACAAAGACTGTAAAAATACAGAGTGAAAGACTTTCTAGATTGGCGACAGCTTCTTTCTGAGGAGAGATGTGTACACTGATTGTATTCGTAAGAAAATTATTTTACAATGAGGCTCCAAAGGCCTTTTTATCATAACGAAAATCCAAAACCCTAACCCCAAAATATGAAAAGCCAACAGTTTTGTGGAGCCCTTTTTGGGTAGTTTGGTGTATCAACTTATCGTGGGGCGTAACTTTGGAATACGATCTTTGTTTGGGGTGAACTATAGATTTTTGAAAATGTATCATCGAGGAGATTCATTTTAGAAAGGCATTTTCAGCTATCTTCGAGAAGATCAATCGTGAAAAACCTTCATTTAGGCCCTCTAAATGGCCCCAAAAGTTAACAACTCCTAAAAATAGTAAATTATCCAAATTGCTAGAAAATAGGTTTGAACCTGTTGGAAAGATGGGTGGCCATCGATATCCACCTATATCACCCAAGAACTCCATAAATAGTTTTAAATGAGTTTTAAAAGAGTCTACATCAAACTGTCTATAACTAAAGTGAATGCACACATGGACCAGTTGAAGGAAAAACATGGAAACTGAATACCTTTTGCTGGTAGGATGTTTGTTTCACCAACTTTATTGTTATTTCCAACTTGAAGGAGATAAATACGAAGGTTTTAGTATATTTACTAGTGTACAAGTCATTAAAGAATGAGATAAATACAATAAGTCAAAGGCGTAACTTATCTTGGATCCCGATGAATATTGGATCATTTTTGTTATCCCTTGCGAAGTAATCAATACATGATTCAGGAGGAGGAGTGGGTTCATGATCATCTGATGAGTTCCCAGGCAAAGAAAAAGGGTCTCATAATAAAATTATATCCATGCGATATTATTGACTTGTGAAATTAAAGAAAGAAAACAAACATTTAATCAAGTTTTGTTGCTTCTCCATCCCGATACATGTATTTAGATTATAAAATACAGATAACAGATATAAAAGAAATTACAGGATGTAATCAAGTGAACAAACGTTTAACAAATAATTTAACCGAGAGGTAGCGATAGAAAGCTCTTTTCCTACGAAGGATAAAATGATACAAGATGTTCATTGAAATAGTCTACTTTTATAGAAAAAATCGTCGAAACGAATTTACAAAAGAAAAACATTTTTTAGAGGACCAAAAGAACCAAAGGAATTTACTATGATGAAGTTAACAATTAGAACATAGCTAGGTTTTGTTCCCGTAATACAAAAAAGAAAATTTTGATAAGGATAATGATCATAGTAAATTAATAATTAAATCGAAAGTGTTTACAGAGATGTAAGGACGTGGTTTGGGGACATACAATTATTGTAAGAACCTAATTCGTATGTTAAAGTCTAATAATGCAAAACATGTTCGAACCTTGCTAAAACCCTTGCATCGTGTATACAACTGGAGATGTTTCAATGAGTACGAGTATAGAGTACAACAATAAATAAATGAGAGGATCATTCTATTCCATAGTTGTTCAATGCACATAATTCCTAAATCATGTAGACGAAGGTCTCATTATAGTAGGTGAGCTATCAAGTGAAGGTCGTTGTTGAGATGATCATAATTTTTTAGAGAGATAATCTTTAAACCTTATCATAGATAAAGCACGATTTTCTTAGACGAGTTATCATCTAATGAGTTAAATATTCATTGAGTACCTGCAGGAAAACTTTGAAAGATTTAAGAAGGGAAAAGTCTTGTTCAACTTACCTTTACGAATAGACAGGGTTCAAAGTTAAAATTTAACACACAAGGAATTAAATTGTCAAGACTATAACGAAAGTTTGTATATACTTATAAAAAGATTCATAGGTTATGACCAAGTATTGGAATGGCAAGAGTAACACCATAAATATTTCTCGGGAAATGATTCATTCTAGGGTATGCATTTAGCAACTCTCAATGTTGATGGTTAGGTTGCAAAGAACCTTCCGGAAAAGGCCACTTGGTGTAACTATTTATTTTCAATGATTTCATCCACGGGTTTGGAATGGGGAGAAACCAGAAGGGCATGACTTGAGAATGCATAGTTAGCAAAGGAGAAATACAATCAACCCAATTGATAAAACTTAAATGAATAAAGATAATAAATAAGTGAAACAATTATCACAGCGGAACCTAGAGAGAAACATATACAGAGCTGTAAACAATATGTGGTTTCATCCATAAATCAAAATACAAGCACAAGGAATGTGACATAGAATCACAAAGAATGCATTACATAAAGAATATTTTTTTTGCACAGAGAATGTATGGCACCAGAAAACCCTTTACAGTTATTTTTTACAGAGAATGAAGTTTACTTACCCGTGCATGTGGAGAACCCTGCTAGCATGCTTTTGCCTCCATTATCCATTAGGCTCAAGCACTACTAGAATCGTCAGTCACAAGGAGTAACACAGTGAAGAGGAAAAAATTCCAATGAGACCAAAGAGGTGACTACGAGGAGTGAAATGAAAGCTAGAGCCCCTCGTTAGTGGGTAAGTGCAACTGGTACACCACCCACACCACTGCCCTATGATTTCGACTGAAGTGGAGAGCCTTTATTGGGCAATTTCCTGTAATGTCATATCATACGGTACTGGGTAGGTCTATCACCTTTAATGGACCTACCACAACTTAATTTCCTACATGATATAATGGCCTAGGTTCAGACATGACTTGACATCAACCTCAATACGGTTCCTGAACCACTTTAATGTTATATCATATGTGTATAACCTTGGATCGGGTGGATAGAGTTAGCATTGGCGTAAGGTTATAAATTAGTGGAAATGTGTGCATTGTATACATTTTTAAAATATTGTATACATTGTTTAAAATATGTGTGCCTTGTATTATTATGGTTATGTTATAACCCTAGCGCATAGATTCTAGACGATGATAGTTATGTCTCCTAGTTTAACATTATGTGCACTAGTGTTTTAAGCTTGCTGCTAAAGGTTACATCATTTACAAGTTTTTTGTTATAACATAGTTGTTACACTGATATAGTGTGGATAACATGGGTATGTTGTAACCCTAGTACTTATGATATGGATGTTGACAGTCATAGTTACAAATTTAACAATATAAATGTATGACTAATATATTAGCATGGTTTCATAGTTCATGTTAAATTAGGTTATGAGTTAATCTAATAAGAACACTCTGATTTAATGGACTATAACAATAAGATATATGTTGGGTTTTAAATCTCCTTCATACTTTCGAGATGGATAATCCAGTAGAGTAAAAAATTATATGTGTGTGAAGTGGAATATGATTTATAAGAAAATATATTTATGTGTCATGAACCAGTTTGGATGACAATACACACTAGTCAATTTTTTTTAATTTAGTGAAATTTGGGGTTCATTACAGGTGACTTCTCTAGCTAGAGTCATACTGGCACAACCCACATATTCCATAAATTGCTCTAATATATTGATGTATATGCCCAAAAGGGTATGGAATAGACGAAAATATTTAACTCCTATATTAAAATCAATTTCTTCTAGCACGGCCACAATGTTCCTAATCATGGAAATAATGTTCTTGTACAACCTTATCCCAACAAATCTCAACTAAAAATGAACTTTTAGATCTTATAATATATTCCAAAGCTTAGTTCTAGGAACTATGCCAAACAATTTTATGAAATATAGGGGGAAACACATGAGATTTGTTTTATTATTGCAACACTCCCATGAATTGATCCTAAGTATTGTAAGGTTTTCCATGATTGGACAATATAACTTAAATATAACTTAAATATGATATGGGCATTAATTTTTTTTCCCTAGCTTTCTAGCCATATGCTAAAATAAAATTCTATAATAATCCCATATAACTCTCCTAGAATACATGGATTATTTGTGTCCTAGGTTTAAAAAATCATAACAAATTATTTGTGTCCTAGGTTTTAAAAATGGGAACAATAAGCCTTTGAGTCCACGATTTCGGGAAAACTTTCTTGACTAGTAGATTGAAGATCTTTGACTCTAAGGGGTGAGTATAGGGCCTCAAACTTTTAGGATTTCTAGGCCATAGAATTTTATGTCCTTGACTTTCCATTCTTTGCGTTGTATAACCATAAACTTTGTGTCTTCTAAAGAAAATATGACTTCTTTTGTATAAATGGTTTGAATGTTTTCCATGACATGAGGTGATTTGTAAATATATTTTAAGGTAGGAATTCCAATCCCTCAAGGGAAACATATTGTTTTCTTCACTTTTATGAGTTAGAATTCGACTCTTGAATTTCTTGAGATCTAGCTTAGAGAGGTGTAAAATATTCTCTTGATTTTTGTTTATGTAGTCCCCTATATTCTTTTAATTAGGGATTTGTATTTATTTATGAAGAGAAATGTTAGGGAGATGTTATAAGTCTTTCCTATGGTGTTCTCCATTCTATTTTCCTATTTACACAATACTTTGATAGAAATCTTGTTAATGAAAGTAGAGAAGGTTACTGTACAAATATTATAAGGGTCTTGACTGGTGTCCTTATTAAATAGGAAATATAATTCATTATTTAAATCGATTACAAAAGGATCAAATCTATTTTTGTGGAAGATCAAGTAGATTTTGCTATTATAATTCTCTTTTACAAGGTTTCTCTTCATGACAAAATTTAGAGTTACATAGGTTAAAGGTTTATAATTGTGAGAAGAAGTTCTAACCAAACATTCAAAGTTTTAGGGACATGTTGAAAGATTTCCTAATGTTTTTGGCCATTCTATTTTCCTATTTACACAAAACTTTGATAGAAAACTTGTTAATGAAAGTAGAGAAAATTATTGTAAAAATAGGAAATTTAATTCATTATTTAAATCCATTAGAAAAATATCAACTTTATTTTTGTGGACAATCAATTACTCTTAGTTATTATAATTCTCTTCTATGAAGTTTTGCATCATAAAATTTAGAGTTAGCTAGATTAAAGGTTTATGATTATGAAAACAAATTCTAACCAAATATTCAAAGTTTCTATTGTATTTAATACCTAAAACAAAACAAAGTATAAAAGATAAGAGTTCAACCATATAAAATAAGAATTCCAATGATTTCTTAAGATAATATTACATTACAGTTTCCTATAAAAAAAAAAAAAAAAGAAGCTACCTTCATTTCTCTAATATAAAAAAACTTGTTCTAAACTATAATAAATACAATTTTTATCTTAAATATGTTTATTATCAAAAATAAAATTAATAAATACAAAACAACAAATTATTATATAATTCTTCCTCATAAACATTAATATTTGTGATTTTAATATTAAAAATATAAATACAACATCCTTGAAAATTTCCTAAAAGTTTTCCACAAATCCCGAAAAAATATAAATAACATACAACATCATCACCATATCTTATTTTATTTTTAATCTTAACTTTACTCTAATATAATAAAATTCCTATAAAAATGTAGCACCAAGCTTCATATCTATATCTTATTTCTTTTTTAAAATTCCTATAAAAATCTAGCACCAAGCTTCATATCTATATCTTATTTCTTTTTAATCTTATAGCTAGCTTTAAAATAGATCTGACAGAGTGTATCGATGTTCAGATATCTTTCACAGTGTACAATAAATTCCAAAGAATTCTTTTTCCTTAATTGTCTTCATTCAGTCGACTTTTACTAAACTTGTCAACTCTTACTGCATAATGGGAATTGTCAGTACCCTTATTGAAAATGTTCTCAATTGTGAAACATTTCTACATATATTATAGTATCAATTATTTAGAAGTTAAAATTAAAATTTAAACGGGTAGGTATCTATATTTCTGTAAGTTTTAGCAGTAAAATGGATGAAGGAGATCTAAAAACCTCGTATACCAATTTGATATCCAACTTAGTTATGGATTTTTATATAAATGAAATAGATAACATTTTTACAGAATTTCTGTTTATTACCGCCTTTCAGATTGTGTTTGATAAAACAGACTAGGCATTGCTCAGGGCTCGCTGTTTTACAAACAATATGCCTACACAAAAATTATGATTATGTACAAATACACACAAACAGAATACACACAACTATTTATAAATAAATCACCAATGACGATCCATGAAAAAACTCCAGGTTTAGCAGACGAATTTATCACATGCTGATAGCGCTGTGACTGGGAGCCCCTCACTCACCCGATTGGTGGACAAAACAGCGAAATCTCAGTTTTAAACATCTAGCTTTGACAATAAAAGGTAAGGAATCTAGTATGGTAATATTGGGTGGTATAAGTAAGGTGATCGGATGAACTGATCACAACCACAAAGAAAATGAATCCTAAGAAAACCAGATAAGGGAAGAGATAAGATCGCATCACTCTTA
>ML813372.1:64082-87299 GCA_009831015.1 Picea engelmannii | reverse complement strand
TAGTGAATTTGGGCTCTTTAGAAAATAGTGGCTGGTGACAATCAGCTAACTATCTTAGTAAATTTCAAATATGATTAAAGTAAAGTAAAAAAATAATGATGTAAACGGATGTCTTTATAATAGTGAGGAAGTTAGTGGTTGATATTGAGACGACTAAGAATATTCCAGCAATATTTAATCTTGTCCATAAAAAACTGATTAAGCACTAAAAACATATTAAATGTGACCATTGTCAACAGCTGTACACCTTTCGGCGTAATTAATAAAAACATGCATGCAGAACTTGCTTCTATCAACAATATTAGGAATATATCAACAATATTAAGAATAACATGTGGATATTCATGACTATATTATAACAACAATTCTCTAATATCTTTGTATATATATATATATATATGCATATTGACGGTTACAAAAGTAGCTTAGATAATGGAGACAATAGTCAAGAATGTTAGAGAATAGCTAGATTTCAAATCATCAACAAGTAAGAATGCTAGAGGGTAGCTAGATTTCAAATCATCAAGTAGTAAAGGAATTATACTATCTTCACCATCACTCTATGAATTGTATGTGGTGACTGTAGACTAGGTCATGTATCTTCACTATCCCTATCTAGTTTCTATGTGGTAAATCCCCTAAACTAGGTCATGTTCCTTGAGGTAAATATCATTTAAAACATTTATTATCAACAATTACTAAAGTGTTATTGTCTTACCTTTTAATCATGGATTGTCTTCCCGTTGTGATTGAATATCTTCTATTATCAACACTGAGGAAACTACATAAAAGTTCTAAAAATTAAATAAAAATTAAATAGAAAATCTCTATTTTACCCACAGACAAGAAAAATCATTTCTATTATTTTTACTAGAAAATAAAAGACACTGCAATATGAGTACACCCATAGGTATATACCATATGGACGGTCCATGGGTGTGGGCATGTTGCTTTAATCTCAACCTTTAACTTTTAGGCTTTAGGGTTAGGATTGCAATTTGCATGAATTGCATATTGCAGTATTGCAATTTGCATGATGTAAGTTGCAATGGGGAACAATTTTTTCTAGCATCTCCAAAAACCCATTTGCATGATGTGAGTTGCAATGGGAAAGGGTTTTTTCTAGCATATCCAAAGACCCACTATGGAGGTAGTCTACACATATCTAAGAGTTTCATCTTGAGGTCTATGCATATTTAGGAGTCTCATCTAGAGGTCTCATCACCATGGGTGGGAAGAGTGGACTCTCCTATGACATTGCTAACTTCTTTTATTTTTATGGGTGGGAAGAGTGGACTCTCCTATGACATTGCTAACTTCTTTTATTTTTAATTTTCTGCAATTCAATTTGAAAATAATTATCTTATCTGAAATATTGGAATTATATATAAAACATATACATCTTTAATATATATGTATATATAAATATATAAAACACACACACACACACACACATATATATATATATATATATATATATAATCTATTTTTAAGGTAATGGTCAAGTCAAAGATCAAATTGGTGTATTGGTGTATGAGTCCTCCTCCCCCAGCTATTTTATTAGTAAAGTCTACTCAGATATGCATACCCTACCCTAGTGTGGATTTGAACTTGTGAATATAAGTAAAAGTTTAACCCAACCATTCAATTAACCATTCTAAAAATTACTAAATTTCATAACTAACCAGCAGATTTTAAATTTCTTGTATACAAGAGTTAAATAAGCAATAACCTTGTAACTAACCATCAAATTTAACCTCTGGTATGGACTTCCAGATTTCAAAGCTAAACTTTCCAATATTTGACAAGTACAGATAAGCATACACTTGAATAATAATAATAATAATAATAATCTATTTTTAAGGTCACCGCTAAGCCACACCAAATTGACGTATGAGACCCCATTGTTTGTGGGACAAGAGACCCCCTGTGCCCAGAAATTTGACTAGTAAAAACTAAGGAGGTATACATACCCTATTCCCTCTGGATTTGAACTTGTGACCATATTTTTATTCAATCACAAAATGAAAACTAAAATTTTATACAATTAACCCTAGTATTTTTCTAACATGATGCTGACCTGCATTTGGTCGCCCAAGTTTACAACGAAAGCGTCCGGGATCGGCTTCACGCAAACCCAAGTGTTTCCCTTTCTTACTTGAAGTCCCGGAATATTATCTTGGAGTAGAAAGGTTATGCCTCCCGGATCGGAGTGAGATGACAAACCCAAAGTCAGATCTGGCTCTGGACATGCTGGATAATAGTTGATTCGAATGCACATGCCCATTTCTTTCTCGCCCTTAAATGCTTCCTTAAGATAGTCTGGATGAAGACCAAGGTTGAGAGAAAATACAGACAGTAACTTTAGGCAAAGATCTACAAGTTCTGTGCAGTATTCTTTCATATGTATCCTGCATCAACATTTCCATGATATATGCATAAATTATTGTGAAGAAAACATGAAATTTCGTAGTTAGATATTGTAGATCGACCTTTATAATTATCACTACCTGTCGCTCATTGGTTTTGAAGGCCATTTCCTTTCATCTCTGATACTCAGAGGCATGAAATGGTGAAAGTAATAATCTCCCCAGTCAGGAACAATTCCTTTCTGAACTCCAATTCGACTTCCATATCCTTCATATGTAACGGGATCGTTAGCATGCTTCTGCTTCTCTTCTAACGGTAGGTTAAAAAATTCTCTACTAACGTCCAAAGCAGTCCCGAGTAGTTGAAAATTTATTCCATGGTTAATCACTTGGAAGAATCCCCACTCTCTGCAAGCATCTGAGATTTCCTCCATCGTTCTGCAGCGACGCTCATCGTTCAAACCAGACATATCGATAACTGGAATTTCCTCCTGAAAGGAGGTATCCTCAGCATGGGGTCTCTCAGGTTTTGGTTTTATATAAATTTTGGGTAATGTTTTAATCCCGCTTTCAGCAATAGCCTGAACTCTCTGAATCGGTTCAGGCCATTTCAGTTCCTCTTTTACAATCGTGTATGAGGAACCCTTTCCCAATTCTCTAGATCTATCATTTTCTAAATCCATACAGAAACAATGTAAAAATTATATAATAGGAAGCTAAGCAATATTTCCTTAGGTTTTAGAGCTTATCTTATCCTTCTGCTCCGACTTCTAAAGAGGTTCCAGTCCACGACCGTCGACCACCATAATAGAGAGGCATCCTCGATATCAAATCTTCGATATCGAGGATGCCTCGAATCTTGAAGCTACCAAACATTCATGTCTCGGCATCATTTAAAACATGACAAATAGGTAATCTGTTATATCCGTGCTTACTTTATTAAAAAGAAGTCCTGTCATATCATCCCTTCCCCATTTTCTCAGTAGTAGATACGAACGCCAGGTCTCAATTGAGGCTGCGAGACAAGCACGAACGTGCGCTTTGTTAAAGATGGCGCATGTTGGGAACCCTTCTTTAATGTGTGCGTTAGGTCACCATTCGATCGTCTTCTCTATTGCTTCAATAAACAAATCTATCTAGGCGATAATCAGTGTGGAATCTTTGGTGGGAGAGCCGTCGCATAATGTCATGATTTTCAAGAAAAAGATTAGAATTTTGAGTAAATGATCCTTTCTACATCTAATGTATAAGTATTAATATGACATATTGATGTACATTTCAGTGATGTTCCATTGAAAATTTTCATTATTAATGTTATTGTTTTTTTTACTTTTTTCATTTTAAGTTCATGTAATATATTTCAATAAGATTTTGCATTTATTTTTAAATGTAAATAAGGGTTGCATGTAAATTTGGAAATGAAGATGATAGTTAACACCTTATAATTATTTATGATGATTACTTTAAAACATGAATAATATGCTAAACAAATGAGCTAGTTTCATAATCCTAAAACAAATCTTCTTTTTAAAAGAATTGGACATAAAGGACAAAATATTTTGCCACTATTTTACTTTAATATAGCTGCCATATAGTTTTGAGATTAATCTAAAATTCCTTCTAATTAGGTTAAACAAGACAAATACAAATCTTATTTAAAAAATAAAAATAAACATTTCACATTTTATAATATATATTTTAATATATATAATATTTTACTGTCTTAACATATATATATTATAAAATATAATATACATTTTAATATATAATATATTATAATATTTTATGTGTTATATATATTATAAAATATATAATATATATTTTAATATATTAATATTTTACTATCTTAACATATATATATTATAAAATATAATATACATTTTAATTTATATAATATTCTAATATGTTATGACATGACACATCCAAAGTATTAACATTACTATTCATTTCTTTTTTTATATTGGGAAATGTAAATTTAAAAAAATATTTTTTATTGTGATGGTGTAATAAATGCTATATACGTTGTACAACCAATTAGAATCTGTTGTTATTGATTATGCAATTAATTTTAAATATTGAAATAACTAAAAGCAACAATAAGACTTGAAATATATTAACCAATTAGAGATGAGAAAAATAAATATTTTTACTACATCAAAAAATATATATTTATTTTCTTAAGTTAAACATTACATTTTACAAACAAATTTAAAATATAAAGCAAATTAATGTCAAATCAATAACAAACTGATTGCTATAGTTCTGATTTGAGAGGGACTAATAAGGAATCAAATGGTTAGGATTTGATGGAAAAATAAGATGTCCACAATTTGAAATGTGTGCGAAATCCTTACTTGAATTCTCATATTCTTCCTTTCTCTTGATTTTCTATACGGGCTTCATTCATAATCATCATCTTCAAGAGATTCATGTCATCTTCTCTATCCTTATTCATCTTTCTGAATAAACAATAGAGTTGTCATTAACATCATTCTCATATTGTTCAACCTCTCGGTATGGTTGCTCACATTCTTGTCATCAATCCAAAATAGATTTATATATTTTGTTCATTTTTGAAGATAAGACTGCATGAGGACTAATAATCATAGTTGTTGGCATATATGTGTTGACACTATATGATAATCCAAACTATGAACCCATCTAAAATAATCACTTTATAATAGCATTTAATAGGCCTAACTAATGTTAATGGCAACACATATTTGGGCATATACTAAAATACCCTATCTAGAACTATTTTGATATAATCATCCAAAGTGCTTCCAATATCCTTTAAAAGTGATATATGCGAAAAAATAAGGGGCAAATTTGGGAGACGTATCCAAATTGGCACCTCTTTTATACAAATAGTTGAAGGGTCAAAATCATGCAAACTACGGGTAACAAAAATCCATCTTTTAATATGGTTATGGATATATACACCGGTCTTGTATTTTAATTCACAAATGGATATGGGAAGAAGGATTTCATATGCAATAAGAATATTCGCCACATCTAAGCATCGTTTGAGCAAGAAAATATCTGGAAATCTTCAAAGGAAAAGGATGGAGGAAGCACTCAAAGGATTAGTATGTCAAAATGAGATAATATATAAGGACCACATACTAGGCATATAAATAATAAAGGTATGAAAATGTTAAAAAAAATGAATGCATAGAAAAAATGTTCTTTTTTAATTGGAAAAGCTTATTGAAAGGTAGTTGAAAATATAAGTTTTGGGAGATAGAAAAGTCATTAATTATATTCATTAATACCAAATATTGAAATGTGGTTCATAAGGTCTCTTCGTTCACAAATAAATTTGAATGTACAAGTAATCGTACTTAATAAAGGTCACTTTGGAAGAATTTTCTCAAAAAAGAGAAAGAAAATATTTTTCTTCAAAGATCTCCAAAATGAAAAGGGATAGACATTTATGATCCTCATATGTCATAGGATGGTGACATTCTAAATAGAATGTAGGGAATACATCCAACATGTAGAATGCTCCCAAGGAATATGGTGTTCTAATTCATTATGACAATTATACAAGGAAAGTCTCATCTAGGCAAGGGTAACTCTTGAACTACAAAACAACTTGAGTTTGGTGTATCCATGTGGTCTAAGGATCTCATCATTGAAATGGATATATATATGTAATGTAGTAGTAATAGAACATCAATGAGAATGGCTATATGCATGCAACCCACATGGACATCACATATGATTTGAAGATCTCATCTCAAATTCTCCCTATTTATCTCACTTTTTGAGAAGATTATTGCATCCTCGAATAAGTTGTGTGGGGAAACTCCAAGAATATAAACACTCACTAGAAAGAGAAAATAATGATCTCTAGCCGAGAAACAGGAATAGATCTCATTATTTTTATGCTACATAAAATACGTTAGAAATATATGGGTTCGTAGAATATGTATAGAGGGAATGCATGTCATCCTAAACCTATGTATCTTCATCAAAATAAAGAAGGTCATAGAGGAAATAAATGGAATAGTGTTAAACTAAATGAGAATGATGGTCTAATGAGATGAAGTCCTTTTCTCAATGTGTTGGGAGAGCATCAAACAATGGGCTCTTTCTATATGTTGTCCATATGTACTTGGAATACAATGTCCTCAAATTTCACATCCATAAATAAGAGAGAGCACCTCTACTTAGTGAAGATAGTTTTTTCCATAGGTGTATTGAAATTGGCACCAAAATCACTCCTTGTCAAGGAAAGGAAGGACTATGTAACTTTTACTTCTCTTGTTATCAAACCAAAATTTTGTCGACAAAGGATAATGTGTACGATGAGACTATTTTAATGACTCTCCCATAGAGGCGAGAATACAATTAATTTCATTTTTTTTTAAAGGTGAAAAATACCTTTTTTTTCCAATTTCCACTAAAACCATGGCATTCACAAAATATCCTAGGGAAACTAGTTCATTATGGGTAAATTTCATTGAGCATGACATCAAAATAATTCCATGTATGAAAACAATGATAATGATCTAATCTCGAAAGAGTAAGTAACCATATTTATCAACTAATATGTATGTTAGAAACTTCCATAGCTCATTAACATAGAGCCGAAAGAGTGTAGGAGAGAATAAGAATCCTTGTTTAATTCATATATTTCTATAGAGTCCCTTAGTATGACCATATCTTTTTATCCGCTATATGGATGATGGAATTGTGTAAAGTTTCATAACTATTAAAACCACTAAGTCTCAAAGCCCATGAACCTCTGTTCTTTTTATGAGCAGGAGGTGTTGAGAGGGTGTTGCAAATTCCTTGTAAAATATCACATAGTAGCTCTACACTCTCGACATGTCATCCTTGGCCTTGTTAGTGATAAAAGGGTGAAAATATGGCCATTGATACTGTGATATATCAATCCCCTGGTCTTGAGATATATATGTCTAAATATATTTCTTATATATTCACCGAGGTACCCCTAATGTGAATTGTGCAATAATCATTCTTATCTCTAGCATTATTAATGGGGAGGATAATGTGGGAAGTATAAGAGGGTCGAAATCCACGAGGATAATGAAAGTTAAACAATCTCTAGCATTATTAATGGGGAGGATAATGTGGGAAGTATAAGAGGGTCGAAATCCACGAGGAACATGAAATTTAAACATGTATCTTACATGAATTGCCAAAAATTTAGGACCTTTTTAAAAACTAATCATGAATATTCTCTACATATTGGGCCTTGTTAGTGTAGATTTTAAGAATGGCATCAAGGATTAGTCAATAAGAGAAGATAAAGTGTTAATCAATGAATTGGAAGATCTAGGTGAGACTTGGGAACTCAAGAAGTGGTTTCTTATTGATATCATGAATAAAATGGGCTTCTCATGGACCTGGTCAAAAGAATAAAGAACCACCACTACACAATTCCATATTTCCACTAAAAGGGTAGGTTACGATCATGGAAGTTAGAATCAAAATATTGACAATGATTGGGTGAAGGGGATAAGAGAGGCCATGGTTTGGACCATCTTCTAAGAGTATCCGAGATCCAATGTTTCCATTATATAGCATAGTGTATTTACCTTGTTTTCTTCCTTCGACAACATTGTCCATGTTATATTTCATCTCTTTACGGAAAATTCTTGTAAGGTTTTTACATCTAAATTTGCTTTTAGAGGGTGAATAAAAAAACAAGGGAAATTTGAGGAATAAAATTGGCCTCTTGAGGAAAATAATAAAATAATAATTAAAATAATGAAATAGGAGTTATGAATTTTCAAAGGGAAAGAAAGGAAATTGTAATTTTTTAAATCACTTTTTTTTTACTTATCTCCGTATATGTTTACTCAAATTTCAACTATAGTAACTCATTCTATACAAGAATTAAATTCCACATCCAACGAGTACCCTCTATGCAAAGTTTCGGTAGAGCCACAATGGGATAAACTAGAAATAATTTCATGTATTTCTAGTTTATCTCACTGTGGGTCTACCAAAAGTTTATAGAGTGGGTAGTCATTGGATGCAGAATATAATTCCACATACAATAAGTTTCTACACTTAAAATTTGAGTAAATATATGAGGGGATAAGTTGAAAATATGATTTAAAAATAATTTTTTCTTCCTATTCCTCTAAAAATATTTACCCTTATGGTTGACATCATCATCTTGAATCGTATTGATTCTTTTAAAATCGATTTTCATAGTACTTTGTTTTTGTGTGATGACTACTTTTAACCTCAAAGGTTGTAAAAGGTGTAGCATGCCCCAAACGTTCTTCACTCTCATAATTAGGAGTCTCTTTAGGTGAGTCATGTTTTCACTAATATTATTTATGCATGTTTCATTGTGTCCCTCTAATGCATCATAGAATGAAGTGGTGTTGTAGGAGCATCTCCATCAACATTAAAAGGAAGCCAGACTGGAGGACATCGCATCACCCATCAAATATATATGAGTTAATTTGGACTCTTAAAGGAGGAAGCACCTTTTTGAATTTTGAAATTATGAAAAGGATGCAATTAATGACCTATGAATGTTTGGAGGTTGAAGCCATTCCATGACATCCTAGCAGATTGTAATTTATTTAATGTATGGAAGGATTGTATATATTTTTAGCATCAATCCTTATCCACTTTGTAAATTCTCATAAATTCATATCTATCCTAGAAGTAGGATGCTTAGTTTCGATGTGATAGCAATAGGTAGTCAGGAGGGAAGGCTCGAGAAGCCCCTTCATGTATATAGATTTTAATGTATTCCCATATGTTGTTGTTGTCAGGTTGTTTCTATTATGGTTGTTGAATTTCCTTTGCTCTCAAGCTTAAGCTTACTGTTTTCTTGTTGTAGAAGAGGAGAAGAGGAGAATATTTTAAGAACTATGTATATTTACTTTTTGATTGAATATAAGAGAAGAGGATTGCTTTAAATGTTGCTTGGGTTTATCTATTTCTCAGATAATTTATTGAATGAGGTTATGTTTACTGTGTTTTACATGCTTATGTATGTGTTTCATGTTTATGTGAATGAGTCTTTAATATTTTCATAATTTTCAATTGTTTCTCTTCTGAAACTCTTGGTCAAGAAACACACAGTGCCCACGCAAAGACTATGTAGGTTGGGAGTCATTGATAGGACTCTAAACCGAAAGTGAGATAGAGGAAAGTTTCAGGGAGAGAGTGTAAGTTGTGCACATATACTCTTTTGATTATAAGATCTCTGTGAAAGAACCGTGTAAGGAGTGCATAGGGCCAACACTAATAAAGGGTGTTGAAAATTTCTAAGGAAGGTGAGTGCAACGAGCACACACAAAAAGTCCTCTGAGACTTCAAGTCTAAGAAATAGCGCAAGATGTGTGCCAGAGTTTGAAACCATTTGAATCTCAAAGCTCAGAAGAAATAATGTTTAAAAATCTAAAAGGGAGGAAGAGTTATGAAAGATTAGAAGTCAACGAATGAGATCCATTCGAAAAATCATAGGGGAAATGAAAAATTCCGGATCTAGTGGAGTTGCTTGATGTTTAAACTTTGAAGTCCTTCGTACTTTGCATACTCGAGAGATTCAGTGCATAGAGTGTGAAGGACTTTCGTAGTCTCGAAGGCCAAAATTCATCTTTCCTGATGATCGGAGTGAACACCTGGCATGTGAATAGGCCCTTCTCAAATTAGACATTTTGAGGGATAGTAAGTTGGAAGAGCCAATGATCCTGAAGTCCGTAAGCTCAAATTTCATCATGATCGTTGATTTCTTAGAGGAGGAGAGTCATTTCTCTTCTCCATGACAATTCCAAAGTTCATAAGTCCGGAAGGAAGCAGGTGTTGAGATTCCTAATACCTAGGAGAACCGAAGAATGGAGCTCATCAGGGACGTCCATCATATGGGACATGTGTCGCCAAATTAAGAGATTCGAGGATCACAAACTTCAGAGGAATTGTGAAGTTAAGGATCTTTGGTGTGAGTCTTTTCATAGTTCCGACAATCAGAACTCATACCAATTGTTTATCAGGGGACGCAAGTGGTGAGTCGAGAAGACCTTCATTAATTCAGCCTTCGTAGGGTTACAAAGAGTTGTAATGAGGAAAAAAATTAAAATCTCAAAGCCCGAAATAAATCTCGATCATCTGTCTGTCATAGCCTAGGAGCCATTGATCTGTCACTAACATTTGTTCATCGGTATGCTACTCCAGAAGATATGAGGGGAGGTGGGTTTAAATATCCGTAAGCCGAGATAGTCGAAGACTTTAACAAGTGTAGATATCGACATAGATCTAGAGTCATTGATCCCACAAGAAGTTCAAAGCTCTTATAATTCGTTGTTCGAGAGGAACGTGTTGTTCATCTATTAAGACTCTCAAAGCTCGGAGGCTCTAAAGTCCCAAATTCTTTGAAGTTTGGAGAATTGCCCCAGGGTCATGTGGAATTCACCCTTGACCTGTCAAATCCCTCTAAAAGGTAATTTTGGGCCGAAAAGAGAGGGAAAAGGCATGTGGAAGTGAAATTAAAGGTTCAGTGGGAAACTGCGAGCTGATCCAACTCTCGAATTAGATGATCCTTAGATCAGGAGGTCAAGAAGGCCCTAAGAGGTGGTGGGGGTTTGTGTCAAGTGGTATCATAGCCTGAAATGTTTCTCTGTGAAGAAGGAATTTTAGCAATATGCCTCCAAGGAGACGCAAGGACAAACCTATAGCAAATTCAGCGATGGAAGAGGAGATGAGACTACTCCTTCAGATATTAGACTCCATGGAGACAACACAAAGGAGAGAACCAGATGCTAGTGACATTATTGGATTTGAAAGTGAAGAATTAGAAGTAGAAGGAGTAGTAGAAGAAGAGGGAGCAAAAGATTTGTTGCAAAAATGGGGGCAAGAGAAAAGATACGGGTCCCAATGTATGAAGGAAACCTAGAGGTTCATGAATTGTTATATTGGGTAAGTGTTATGGATAAATACTTTGACTATGAAGAAATTGATGAAGATAAGAAGGTGAATCATGTTGTCACGAGGTTAAAAGGACATGAAGCGCTATGGTGATATGAAGTGCAAGTTGATCGAAGGTGCAAAGGTAAGTAGAAAATCAAGAGTTGGGATAGGATGGTAGCGAAGCTAAACGAAAAATGTATACCCAAAGATTACTAGATAAATATTTTTTGGAAGCTCTAGAATTTAAGATAGGAGGGTCTAACAGTGAAAGAATACACATAAGAATTTTAAAGGTTGAATATCAGGGAAAGAAAGAGAGAGAACAATGAAGAGAAAACTGTCAGGTACATAAATGGCCTAAGGTATGAAATACAGGATGACATCAATATGATGAAAATAAGAATAGTGGAGGATGCTTATCAGGTATCCCTGAAAGCTAAGGAGAAACTGGAGAGGAGGAAAAGTCAATGGAATAGAGTAAAATCCCCAAACAAAGGCATAAGAACAGTTAGAGAGAAATTTCATAAACCTAAAGCAGAAGATGAAAAGTACCATACCCATCTGGAGAAGGGAGTAAGTTCCAGAGGGGGAAACTATGGTGGAAGGATTTATTTTCCCTCAGGAAGAGGAAGAGGCAGAGGTGGAGAGATAAAATTTTATGCATATGGAAAGACAGAGCATATGTCTTGCGAATGTCCCCAGAAGAAGAGAGAAGGAGGTGGAGAAGCTCACATTTTAGAAGCATAGAAGAGGAATTTGGAGGGAGAACCGGCATAGGAGGGAAAGTCCCTCATGATGAGGAAAAATCTCATAAAACTAGAGAAGGAGGAAAAAGAGCCAATTCAGAGAAACAATTTGTTTAGGATTTCTTGCAAGACTAAAGATAAAGTATGCAAAGTAATTATAGATAGTGGGAGTACTGAGAATATAGTGTTCACAGATATTTTGGAAAATTTGGTGTTGGAGACAACTACACACCCAAACCCATACAATGTATCGTGGTTGTAGAAAGGACTCCAAATTATGGTAGTTCGACAATGTACATTTGAATTTAAGATTGGCGGTTATAAAGATGAAATTTTGTATGATCTAATACCCATGGATGTTTGTCATGTTTTATTGGGAAGACATTGGCAATATCACAGGAATTTCATTCATGATGGGATAAGGAACACTTACACTCTTGAGAAGAATGGTTGAAAGAACGTGTTGTTTCCAATAGAAGACAAAGGAGTAAATGAAGAAGTTATTCTAAGCATACTTCTCATGAGTGGTAACGAGCTCTTGAAAGAATTCAATAAGGAACAAAAAATGTATTTTTTGTGGTAAGAAAGCCAAGAGTTATTCTCCTTGACACTTATGTCAATCATTTTCCCATAGAAATTCAAGAATTGTTGGAAACTTTTGTTGATATTGTGGTGGATGAGTTACCCCATTCGTTACCACCCATTAGGGGCATTAGTGATCACATTGACCTTATTCCATGAGAAAGTCTTCCAAACAAAGAAGCATATAGATTGACACCTCGAGAGAATGAAGAGGTCAAGAATCGGGTCCAAGATCTGTTAGAGAAAGGTTTGGTCATAGAAAGTTTAAGCCCATGTGCAATACCAATTGTGATAAGTCCAAAGAAAGATGGAGGATGGAGAATGTGTATAGATTTGAGAGCCATCAAAAAGACAACCATCAGGTATAGGTTCCCTTTACCCATAAGGGATGATTTGATGGATTTCTTAAGTGGAGCAAGTTATTTTTCTAAGATATATATGAAAAGTGGCTATCACCAGATAAGAATGAGAGAGGGATATGAATGGAAGACAACATTCAAGAAAAATGAAGGATTGTATGAGTGGCTTGTTATTCCATTTAGATTAACAAATTCCCCAAGAACATTCATGAGACTGATGAGTGAAGTACTAAAGGATTTCATAGGTAAGTTTGTTATTGTATATTTGGATGATATCCTAGTCTTGAGTAAAACTGAAGAAGATCACTTAAGGCACTTGACATTAGTGATGAAGAGGTTACAACGGTAGAAGATATTAATCAACTTGAAGAAATGTTCCTTTATGAATACAGAGCTCACATATTTGGGTTTTGCGATCTCTTCAAATAAATTGAAGATGGATACAAAAAAGGTGAAGGAAATCATAGATTGGCCATCTCTGAGGAGTGCATCCGAGGTAAGAAGTTTTCATGGGTTGGAAAGTTTTTATAAGAAGTTTATGAGAAATTTTAGTAGTATTTGTGCACCTGTATTAGATACCATAAATAAAGAGCATAAGTCTTTCAATTGGATAGAATAAATTGAAAAGGGATTCAAAGAATTAAAGTCTAAATTAACAGAACAACAAATTTTAGTTCAGCCATATTTTATGAAGACTTTCCAGGTAAAGTGTGATGCTAGTGGAGTAGTAGTTGGACAAGTACTGAGTCAAGAAAACAAACTTGTTTCTTATTTCAGTGAGAAACTGAATGATTTAAAGAATAAGTATTCCACACATGATAAAGAGTTCGATGCAATAATTCAAGCTTTGAAGAAGTCCAAACATTATCTTATTCCCCAGGACCTTGTGCTATATAGTGATAACCAAGCTTTACAGTTTATAACCAGACATGAGAAGTTGAACCAAAGACATGAAAAATGGGTAGAATTCATCCAAAATTTTACTTTTGTCATAAAACATATTAGTGGGAGTGCAAAGAAAGTTGCATATGCTTTGAGTAGGAGATGTCTGATTGTGCAAGAAATTCAAGTGGAGATATTAGGGTTTGAACAACTTAAGGGGATGTATCAAGAAGACTTAGATTTTAAAGGAGATTATGAAGAATGTGCAAACCCATTGCTAAGGGACAAAAGCCCATGTATAGAGTATTTAATTCAGGATGGGTGGTTATTTAAAGGAATCCAATTGTATATTCCCAGGTGCTAAATGAGAGACAACCTGTTGAAAGAGAAGAATAATGGAGGCCTAGCATGACATTTTGACCATGGCAAAGAATATGCACAATTGATTTCCTCATACTATTGGAAATGTATGAGATATGAAGTGAATAATTTTTTAAACAAAGGCATAATTTTTCAGTATGCAAAAGGAAGACAATAAAGCATTTCTCTTTATCAACCATTTCCTATTCGAGACAAGCCTTGGGATGCTATAAGCATGGATTTTGTTCTAGTATTACCAAGGACCCGGAGAGGGAGTGACTCTATCTTTGTAGTAGTTGACAGATTCTAAAAAACGGAACATTTCATACCATGCCAGAAAACTAGTGATGCTACTCATATAGAAAATTTGTTTTTCAGAGAGGTTGTGAGATTACATAGATTTCCCAGAAGCATTGTCTCAGACAGAGATACAAAATTTGTAGGAATTTTCTAGAGAACATTGTGGAAGAAGTTGGGGACAAGCTTGTCCTTCATTTCTTCATATCACCCTTAAACATATGGACAAACTAAGGTTGTAAATCAGATTCTAGGGAATTTGTTGATCCCTAGGATCTTTTAATGACTATGGTTGAGTTTTAATTTTTCATGTGTTAATTAACCATTTGAGAAACTTAATGAAAGAATGAGGAAAGAAGAGGAATTATGATAGCCATATACACATTTGCAGATCTGAAATGAAATAATAAACAACAAACCATAATAGGCGAATTGATAATGGAGTTCGGCACAACATTGCCTACGTCTCCGGGCCTTTGTCTCTGTGGGGGAGGATTCTTTATTTCTCTTAAAAAGATTAAAAGTACATCGTAGCAGTTCCAATTGGCTAAAATACTGATCTGGTCATGTTCTTCTAGATCTCTAGAACCCTACAAAGAAAATGACATGCAAAACCGACGTCCGGAGCTCCCAGAAATGGCCCGCAACCGTCTGCTCCTCAATAGCTTCCCTGCATAAAAATGGCTTTGGCTTGGCTTCCCTTCAGCATAACGTTTCTCTCACTATCCTCCATGGACTCAATCAGGCCTAGTTTATATATATATGAAGTTGGTTATCCATCCCCAACTTCCTCCCAAAATTTGGGCTCCAAAAATGTCCAATATCTCCCAAAAATGGAGAAAATCCACCATTAACAGGCATAAAATCATTTTAAAATCCCAAAACATTGGGAAAAAACCCACTTATGTATAATAATAGGGGATTAACCCCCTTTGTCCAGTTTTCGCCCCCTTGGCAACGTCATATGGGGCCATGTGGCCGAGCGCTAGCCCCTTGGTCTATGCGTTGGCCCTTCCCTTTCGCGCTAACTCCCGGTCCTGTGGCATCAGCATAGAATCTCGGGCTATGACCCATAACCCCCGTGACCTGTTTGGTAGATAGGCCCTGGTCCTATGGGATCCACCCGGGATCCGAGGGCTGGTCCCTATCATCGTGACCCCCGCAAGTTTAAACCCCACGCTCCCGGTTACATGGGACGGTCATGTGGTGACGGCATATAACATATCGTGGGCTGTATATTGAACCATGGTTGTGTGGTAATGTGTCCGTGCCGAGGGGTGGGGCTAAGCCCCATCCCTTTCCCCCGCCGGTAGATACATTAATCAATCATAAATATAATATTCGTCGCATACATAATAAGCACTACTAGTGGCCCGGGTGGTTATCCCGGTCCTGCCAGTCCATTGCCCGGATGAGAGGTCGGGGTTTCAAACCCTGGTGAAACCATAACATTTTACATAACCACGATAGCCAACCACAGGGTGCCACATGGTAGCCCATGACTAGGCCACATGGCACATCAACAACCAACCACAAATTGCCAAGTGTCGAATGTTGGACACTCCACGTGTCTGCCACGTACCCTGTAACCGTACCTTCCCAGTCACCTACTAACATCATCCCATGGCATGTGTTACCCTTACAGTGGTGACATGTGTCACCCATAGATTGGTCCAACTATCTACCATATGCCACATCATCTACCACGTGTCACCTCCAGGAGTTGCAACGTGTCATCTCCAGGAGATGCCACATCAATTGTACGGACTGTACGGACTGTACAGTCATCCTCTTTTTTTGCCTGTTTAGGTTTTCGGATAGAATGCGATATCTTTCACATACGAAGCCCATTTGATGAAGTAAATATATGGCCGAAATGAGGAAGACGAGACAGACGTAATGGAGATGGTTTCATCGGATTCCAAGCACTTTCATTTTTGATCTTTTTTAAGCCCTGTCAGGCTTCTGGATCTGATTCTGGATCACACTTCCCCACTAAAAGACCTTTTGGTCCCCAAAAGGTTACTGACCAGTCAACAAGCTCGGGATAGGCCACCCATCTTGTCCTCTATCTCTGAGCTCTGTCCTGTGGACCTGTCTCATCAAGATCAACTGTAACACAATCATGACAACTGACAGTATATTGTTAGCCATTTGACCCCTGTTACATCTTACTGAAGCCACTACCATCCACGTAGACAACATTACTAATGATAGCATCAAAAAGATGACTACAAATGAGCTGATATACTTGAAATATTTGCACAACATGAGCTTATCTTGAAGCAACTTATGATTGATTTTCCATTCAACGATCATTTCTTGTTCTTGCTTAAGATCAATTACTTCATTTGAAACAATTATTGGTTTTTTTCTTACTTGCACTGCATTCTTTAATTGTTCCATTGTTTGAAGTGTTTTATTTGTTTTAACATGATGAGCATGAACCACATAATCTTGACTTGCTTTAGTGAATTGATATTGATTCTTTGTTCTGTAGAAGATTGCCTTACGATCATATAAGTATGGACTACCTAACCATTCCACATTCTCTTAACGACGCTACATCACATGTTACTTCATCCACATACTTAGATGAAATTGCAAATTTGATTGTGCACTGCTTTGTTATGTGCATTTGATGATGATTGCTTATCCATTTAAGTGTGTAAGGCTTATGATGTAGTTGTGTTTTTAATCCCAATTKCTTAACCAATTCTTCARATATTAGATTAGATTGAGATCCACTGTCAATTAATGTGTCTATCTTAGTGTGTCGCATGCTTACCATTATATGAAGCAAGTTGTTTCTACAATCAATGTCTTCACCAATTTTACCTGTCATACCAACCAATGAGATCTTTGATTCATCACATGAATCCAATCCCAAGTCTATGGGTTTTGTTGTCATTGCCACTGTCTGCATTCCCTTCTTTTCCTTGAACCACTTTGGCTTCTTCTCGGGATGCAACTACCAACATTTGTCCTCATCATGTCCCTCTTTCTTGCAATGCTTGCAAGAGGGATTTCCTTCCTTCCTTGTCACTGCATTTGCATTCTTGCCATGCCTTTTCCTCTTGTCTTCTTTCCTTGAAAATGATGATTCCCCTGACATGCCTACTTTTCCTGCTTCAATATACGTAGCTTGAACAGAAACCTCATCAAGGTTAGTGAGTCCAAACATGAAAACAATGTTTCTAATATGTGCAGGTAAACCTCCTATATACTTCATAAGAGTTTCTTTTGTTTGTAAAGGGATATTTAACATTAATGCCATTTTTCAAAATCCATCGGTGTATTCTTGCGTTGTTTGTCCTTTTCTTATCTTTAAAGATTTCTATTCAATTAATGCTTTTTTTTTATAACCCAAAGGATAGAATTATTTCCTACGTGTAGAAATGAAACTCTTCCATGATGGAAATACATTACCCACTTGTTATGTTCCCTTTTGCAGCTTGCTTTTCCACCAGATGAGAGTTGTACCTGCAAGTCTCAAAGATGCCAACTTAATTTGTGTGGCCTCATCTTTGATCTGTTGCACACTGCAGTATACCTCCATCTTCCTGATCCAATTATCAAGTTTTTCCACATTTACTTCACCATCATATATGGGAAACTCAAATTTAACATCAAGTTTTAACAATGGCATTTCATTTTTATTCTTATGAACATTTTTCTTTCCATTAGATTTAGAACTTGAACTTGAAGAAGAAGGAGAAGGAGGTGTTGATGGAGGTGAAGGAGGAATATAAGGATGATCCTCTTCCTCTTCACTTTTTCCCTTTGAAGATTCACCCAAAACTGGTCTCTTTCGTTCCAAGTCATCCTCGTACAAAACTTTCACCATCTCCGACATAGCAAAAAATGTTTTTCAGAACTCTTTCTCATCCTGAGAAATCCATTCTTTCGATGCCATCTTGTCGCTGTGAGAAGATCTCTTTCTCAATCCAATTAATGGATTCTCTGCAACAAGCTTGCCTTCACCACGCTGTATCGTTTCCCTGGTTAACATGCAAAAATCAAATCCAAACGTCAACTAGCTCTGATACCACTTGATCCGTAGGATCTTTTAATGACTATGGTTGAGTTTTAATTTTGCATGTGTTAATTAACCATTTGAGAAACTTAATGAAAGAATGAGGAAAGAATAGGAATTATGACAGCCATATACACATTTGTAGATCTGAAATGAAATAATAAACAACAAACGATAACAAGAGAATTGATAACGGAGTTTGGCACAATGTTGCCTACGTCTCCGGGCCTTTGTCTCTGTGCGGGAGGCTTCTTTATTTATGTTCAAAAGCTAAAAAGTACATTGCAGTAGTGCCACTTGGCTACAAGACTGATCTGGTCATGTTCTTCGAGATCTCTAGACCCCTGCAAAGAAAAGGGCACGCAAAACGGATGTCCGAAGCTCCCAGAAATGGCCCGTAACCGTCTGCTCCTCAATAGCTTCCCTGTATAAAAATGGCTTTGGCTTGGCTTCCCTTCAGCATAAATTTTCTCTGACTGTCCTCCATGGCCTCAATCAGGCCTAGTTTTTATAGATCTGAAGTTGGTTATCCATCCCCAACTTCCTCCCAAAATTTGGGCTCCAAAAATGTCAAATATCTCCCAAAAATGGAGAAAATCCACCATTGACAGGCATAAAATCATTTAAAAATCCCCAAACATTGGCAAAAAACCCACTTCTGTATAATAATAGGGGATTATCCCCCTTTTTCTGGTGCACACCCCCTTAGCAAGGTCATATGGGGCCATGTGGCCGAGCGCTAGCCCCTCGAGCTATGCGTTGGCCCTTCCCTTTCGCGCTAACTCCCGGTCCTGTGGCATCGACATAGAATCTCGGGCTATGACCCATAACCCCCGCATCCTGTTTGGTGGATAGGCCATGGTCTTATGGGATCCACCTAGGATCCGAGGGCTGGTCCCTATCATCGTGACCCCCACAAGTTTAAACCCCACGCTCCCGGTTACATGGGGAGGTCATGTGGTGACAACATATAACATACCGTGGGCTATATATTGAACCGTGGTCGCGTGGCAATGTGTCCGTGCCAAGGGATGGGGCTAAGCCCCATCCCTTTCCCCCGCCAATAGATACATTAATCAAACATGAATATAATATTTGTCGCATACATAATAAGCACTACTAGTGGCCCGGGTGGTTAGCCCGGTCTTGCTAGTCCATTGCCCGGAGGAGAAGTCGGGGGTTCGACCCCTGTGAAACCATAACATTTTACATAACCACGAAAACCAACCACAGGGTGCCACGTGGTAGCCCATGACTGGTCCATGTGGCACATCAAAAACCAACCACAAACTGCCAAGTGTCGAATGTTGGATGCTCCACGTGTCTGCCACGTACCCTGCAACCATACCTGCCCAGTCACCTACTGACGTCATCACGTGCCACATGTCACCCTTATAGTGGTGACATGTGTCACCCATAGATTGGTCCAACTGTCTTCCATATGCCACATCATCTACCACGTGTCACCTCCAGCAGTTGCCACGTGTCGTCTCCAGGAGCTGCCACGTCAGCTGTACAGACTGTACAGTCATCCCCTTTTTTTGCCTGTTTAGGTTTTCAGACAGAACACGATATCCTTCGCATACAAAGACCATTTGATGAAGTAAATATATGGCCGAAATCAGGAAGACGAGACAAACGCAATGGCATTGGTTTCATCAGATTTCGAGCACTTTCATTTTTGATCTTTTTTAAGCCCTGTCAGGCTTCTGGATCCGATTCTGGATCATTTGTTGAGGAGTTTGATCACTACACATCATAGTCAGTGGGATCAAATTCTTCCCCAGGAAGATTTTGCATACAATGATTCAATAAACATAAGCACATGGAAAATTTCATTTTAGGTAGTATATGGAATGCACCCGAGAGGAATTTCAGATTTGATAGATTTGGGACAGAGTGATTTACGAAGCGCAGGAGAAGAAGACTTTGTTGCAGGGATGTAGGAATTTCATGAACATATTAAAGGACAGTTACAACAGAGCAGTCAAAAGTACAAAAGCAGAGAATATTATAAAATAAGAGAGGTGAAATATGAAGTTGGAGATCAAGTTAAAGCTCATTTGGGGAAGGAAATATTTCCAAAAGGAAAATACAACAAGTTGAAGATGAAGAAGATAGGACCTTGTAAGATCCTAAGAAAATTCATTGCAAATAGTTATGAGATTGAGTTACCAGAGGATATTGGAATATCTCCAATCTTGAATGTAGCTGATCTAGGTGGATATCGATGGCCACCCACCTTTTCCAACTGGCTCAAAAAAAATTTGAGGCAATTTTGGCAATTTACTATTTTTAGTAGTTTTAACTTCTGGGGCCATTTTGAGGGCCTAAATGAAGGTTTTTCGAGATCGAGCTTCTCAATGATAGCCAAAGGCATCATTGAGCCCCCAAAATGAATCTCCTCAACGATACCTTTCCAATGGGCTATCATATGCCAAACAAAGATCGTATGAAAAAGTTATGACCCCAGGAAGTTGATGTACTAACTTACCCAGACGGGGTCCACATGACTTTTGGTGCTTCATCTCTTAGGGTTAGGCTTTTGGATGTCTAGGGTTTTTGGAATTCTTGTTTATTGAAAGAAAGGCCTTCAGAGCCTCATTGTAATCATCTTCTTGTGAATGTGAGTAGCCATCACATCTCTTCTCAAAGACAAGTTGCCACCATTCTAGTGAGTCTTTCACTCTGTATTTTTACAGTCTATGTACATTTATTTCATTAATATAAATCGTGTATAACTTTATATCTGTGTTTATGGTTGCATCTCTGATACATTTATGTTATATTATTGAATATCTGTGATATCTCTGTGCATTTATTTATTATATCTCCGCTCTCATTTTGTGTCGAAAATAATCTGGATCAGTAGCAGACCTATATCCTTATAGGATGGATGACATATAGGAGACAAATGACTAGGAGGTGATTCTGTGGAAACAACATATTCCTGTAGCAGAAAATCCACAGATGGAAAAAATCATAGATCAAAGGATTTGTAAGAATACCAGGAGAATGACTTATTTTGAAAACCAAGTGAAGTAGAAGGGTCAACTAGTAGAGGATGTTGTTTGGGTAAATGAATATGACATTCAAAAACATGGAAAAATAGTGCAAGAACTCATGGAAAAGAGCCCATCAATTTTTTTATCCTAAGGAGTATGTTGCAGGAGCATCACCATCAACATTAAAAAGAATCAAGGTTGGAGGACAATGCATCATCCAAGGCGTATATAGGAGCTGATTTTGATTCTGAAAGGAGGAAGAGCCTTTTTGAATTTTCAAATTATCAAAACAATGTAATTAATGACCTCTAAATGTTTGGAGGACGACGTCGTTCCAAGAGATCCTAGCATATTGTAATTTCTTTAATGTATGGAAGGATTGTACAGATGTTGAGCATCAATCCTTATCCACTTTGTAAATTCTCATAAATTCATTGCTAGCCTATACGTAGGATGCTTAGCTCAGATTTGATAGCAGTGGGTAGCCAGGAAGGAAGGCTCAAGAATCCCCTTCATGTATATATCTTGTAAATTATGCCCATATGTTGTCGTTGTCAGGTTGTTTCTATTGTGGTTGTTGAATTTCCTTTGCACCCAATTTGAATATTATTGTATTCTTGTTGTAGAAGAGGACAAGAGGAGAAGATTGTAAGAACTATGTATATGTACTTTTTGTTTGAATATAAGAGAAGAGGATTGCTTAAAATTCTTGGGTTTATCTATCTCTGAGCTAATTGATTGAATGAGGTTATGTTTAACATGTTTTACATGACTATGTATGTGTTACATGCTTATGTGAATGAGTCTTTAAGATTTTCATAAGTTTCAATTGTTTCTCTTCTGAAATGCTTGGTCAAGGAACACACAGTGCCCACGCAAAGAGTGTGTAGGGCGGGAGTCATTGATAGGACTCTAAATCTCAGGAGAGATAGACGAAAGTTTCGCATAGAGAGTGCAAGGTGTGCACATATACTCTTTCGAGTATAATATATTTGTGAAAGACCCATGCAAGGAGTGCATAGGGCCGACACTAATAAAGGGTGTTGAAACTTTCTAAGGAAAGTGAATGCAAGGAACACACACATAAATTCCTTTGAGACTTCAAGTCTGAGAAATAGTGCAAGGCGTGCAATTGAGTTCTAAACCCTTCTAATATCAAAGCTTAGAAGAAATAACATTCAAAAATCTAAAAGGGTGGAAGAGCTATCAAATATTTGAAGTTAGTGGACGAGATCCATTTGGAGAATCGTAGGAGAGATGAAATCCATCTAATGTGGTGGTGTTGCACCAAGTTTAAACTTTGAAGTCCTTCAGACTTTGTGTATTCGAGAGATTTGGTGCATAGAGTGTGAAGGACTTCCAGAGTCCCGAAGGTTGATATTCATCTTGGCTATTGATCAGAATGGACACGTGGCGGGTGGATAGGCCTGTTGGCAAATGTTTAACAGGTAGTATGCTAGTATGCTTGTCCTTGATGGAAAGTACAAACAGTGGAGATGGCAGGATAAGGAGGATAAAATCCCTTGGGGATTCGTATGTGAAATCTCAGGAGAAACAACGTTGAGGAAAATGCACGCAACAAGGCTCAAGGATCCACAGCGGAGGAGAAGGAAGACAGAGATCCACAGCCGTTGGATCTCATTCAGAAATCCCGTCAGCCGTCAGATCGGACCA
>ML813372.1:40741-52156 GCA_009831015.1 Picea engelmannii | reverse complement strand
TTGGGAGTATTTATCTTGTAATCTTCATCAAAAGGATAATGAGAGGACAACCATAGAATATAAGTTATGCATTATTCTTCTAATCTCTTAGCATATATTGTATGTTTTTCATCATATCTAAGGTAAATCCATAGTGATCTATCCTATGGTCTATCAATAGTTGTAATAAGGTCGGCTAGGGAACCTTCTTAATCATAGGAATGCTTCTCTTCAATAATTTTTCTTCCTTAATTTGGTGACTTTCCATTTTTTTTTTCATCCCTGAAAAGTTTTGTAGACTATGGAATGTGTGTTAAATCTTCTTAGGCACCTAAAGACATGAAATTCCTCATATCTACATTGAATTTGTCTTAGTGTTTCTTAATTTTGCATCTGGACACACCTGTGTATAGTGATAGATGCATATATCTATGAATTGTTATTTTGCAACCCATATCCAAACTCTATGGTTCCTATTTGCTCAAAGACAACCTACAACTAGCCATAGGTTGTTGAGAGAAAACCCATGTCCATGTATCGTACGTAAATTTCTAAAATGTTTTGGTCAATTTACCCTCAAGTTTGGTTGTCTCTTGGTATTGTAAAGTTGTAGGATATATGTAACTAAATTATTTGCATATGAGCATGTTCTTCTTGTTTCATGTGTTCCTTCAAGTGAATCTAGAAGCCTCACATAATATTCATTGTTTTGGGAAAGTTTGCATTGTTTTGTCCTTGGAAATAGTTACCTTGGCACAATCATAGTTCATTTTATTTCCAAACTTCATTGTTTTTTGCATCATTACTTTCATTTGTATCAAAGTGGAATTAAAGGAAACTTGTATTTCATAGTTTTTCTTGATAATTGGTCATACTTGGGTTATTCATATTGTTCAAGACTGACCTTTCAATAGCCACTATCTGATTTGAGTATCTAGTGCATTTCATGGTGCATATGCATCTCAAGTGAAATAAAAAATAAATTTGCATTGCATGCTATTTAATTTTAATAATTTTTGGGTTTTCAATTAAAAGTAGGATTGGAGTATTTGTTTGAGAGTTGAATCTAAAATGTTTAAGGTACATTTTTGTAGCTTCATTTGGTTTGAGTGATAGATATATTTTTTTGAATCGTGAAGAAAGAAATCTCCCTTTTGTTCCTTATATGCATTTCACTCAAATGAAAAGAAATGCATTCCTCGTGTTATATTATTTCGATGTTATTTGTATTTGAAATAGTCATAAAATACCTTTTGTTCCATTCCATTGCATCTTCCATACGCAACAACCATTAAAAAAATTAATCCTTAATCTAAAAACAATCACATATTTTTATTTTTAGTCAACTAACATTGGATTAAGTTTTAGAGCATTGGTTTAGGATTGGAAAGTGAGTTTCCCAATACCATGGAAAGAAAAACTACAAATTGATTAATGAGTATAAAAAATTATTAATAACAAGCAGTTCTTGTCAAGAAAGTACCTCTAACATAAGTGTCAGGCATGATATTTCATTAGGGAAAGTAGAGTGATATCCCTTCTTCATTTGTGTTGGTGTTCATTGGATTATTACATGTACAGGGTTTTGGGATTAGAGTGGAAACAAATATTTCTAAAATTCTATTATTTATTTCCCTGCCCATACATGTAGTCCTGACCCATGATTATTCCACTAGGTCATTGATTATGAAGTGGTAACCATAGTGACCATTCCTAGGGAATCAAATGAGTGAATTCAAGTGGGAAGTACTTGTGGTACATAATTTAGATATTCAATTCCTATTTTATCTCCCCTAGAGGGTGCCCATATTCATGAGGGTATTTTCACTAAAAATGACTATTACATGTGGATTACCATATTTGTTTTTCATACCCTCACCAACCAACATTGAGGAATTGAAATCCCCTAATACTTTTGGTTTTTAGAAGCGCTATTTGACCCACAGGTGGATTACTTGTTGTCGATTTAGATTTTCTAAGGCGTGCTCTAAGGTTGTTTATGCTTAGTTTTCCATATGATTTTTTTTCTTTGAATAAAACATAGTTTTCATTGTGGATGATATATGTTCATCTTAATGAAAGTGAGGAATTATTTTTAGAGAGGAATGAAAAATTCATACATATATAATGCAGAGTAAATGAAACATTCAATCATAGTATTAAAAATATAAATTACACAGTGACCAAACACTTATATTTCAAAACATTTTACACAATCATCTACATATGAAGGATGTTCCACAAAACCATAGAATCTTCTACTCCAATTATATCAATAGTAAGTTACCTCCAAGTTGGGGCTATGATTTGACAAGGAAAAACATGTTCCTATGGGTGTTAACGGTCCACTATAACAACTCAAAATTCACTAAAAACATACAAACGCAACTCCTACAACAATTCCAACCATCCAACTCTCTTTCCTATAACTTTGTAGAAACCAAGAGTTCAAATTCACGTCTCTACATCATAGTCCCTTAGACAATATCCACCCCCTATAGGGATCTAGCATTGACCAGTGAGAAGTTTTTCTACTAGGGTTTCTCTACCAATGAGAATGATCACTTTCTCTTAGTTAATTTTATCAATAGAAAATCACTCACAAGCATAACAACCTCACTCTCAACATAATTTGCAGCTTTATAAAGATGTATTCAATACCCCCCTATGGCTTGACACTCTTTCTTAATAATCATCTCCATTTTTCCTCACTCCTCAATAAATATTTTGAGTGCTAGAAAATATATGCACACTTGGTAGTCCATTCAATTTATTTTTTCTTTATTTTGCAACGAATTGATTGTGTGTGAAATATTGGAGAATCAACAATGAATCTCCTATAGTAACTAGCTAGGCCCATAAATGATCTAACCTATGAAATATTCTTTGGTTCTTGTTGAATTCTAATTCCTTGTATATTTTTTGGATATAGTGTTATGGCATGGTTTGAGACAATGTGGCACAAACAATGGATATTCTTTTGATAAAGACTGAACTGTCTCATCTTGGCATACAATTAGTGTTCTGTCAAAACTTGTAACACCATCCTCAAATGTTTCTCATGATCCTCTTTTATATTGGATTAGATAAGAATGCCATCCAAGAAGACAATAACCAATTGTTCAAGGTAATATCTAAACACTCCATTCATTGAAAACATAAAAGTAGTTGGTGCATTTGTCAACCCAAATGACACCAATACAAACTCATAATGACCATACCCCATCCTAAAGGTTGTCTTGATACTATCTTCTTCTTGTATTTTTACTTCATGATAACCCAATCTCAATTCAATCTTGGAAAATATTGTTCCTCCTTTCAATTGATAAAAAATATCATAAATCATTGGTAAAGTATACTTAGTCTTTACTGTAACTTTATTCACCTATCCGAATTCAACACATAACCTCAAAGTTCCATCAATTTCCTTCATAAAAATACTTGGGGAATCCCAAGGTGAAACACTTGGGATTATTTACCCATTCTTCAACAACTCTTCTATCTACATTTGCAACTCTTTTTGTTCTGATGTGCTAATTATATAGTGAGGAGTCTTGGACATTGGGGGAGATATAAGCATTAAATCAATAGACAAGTCAATGCATATATCCAATGGAAATCCTAGTGATTCCCAAAACATGTCTTCATATTCCTTCAATACTGGATAATCTTCTAGATTTGTCTCCTTATCCTTCTCTATATCTTCCACATGTGTTTCATACATTTGGCACCCTTTTATAAAAAAAAAATTCAGTTGTAATGATGAAATATATCGAATAGATATAGACCTTGAAATACCTTGAACTGTCATTGAATTCCATTCCTCATAAAGACATGTGAAAGCATTGTTGTATGATATGGGATAACATGATTATTTCCCAACAAACACACATGAACCAAACAATCATATGTCCCCGATAGTATGATATTCAAATCAGCCATTGTGCTAAATCCATTCACATTCATTGGGAAATCCTTGACTAACTCATTGATTCTTCTATTCATTCTAGTGGCTAGTTGAACCAACAATTACTTTTCACTCTTACATATCTTTGATTTAAATCTTTCAACCATATTAGGATGTATATAGCTATTCCTAACTCAAAAATCTATCAAAATATCTATCAGATGATTATCATTCATACCTTCCACCTCGATAATGTGGGATTAACAGTTTTTTTGTCTTTTGTGAAAGGATACACAAATCCTTGGCATACTCTTTCCCATGATTTCCATGGTATCATCTTCCTAAAGGTTATGCACAGTCCTCATCCTATCGCATGTATGAGGACAATATTTAAACATGTGGTATCCCTCACATCTCCAACACTTTATGGGTTGTTGTCTTGGTCTTCCTCCCGAGGAATCCATCATATTGGGATCATTTTTCTCTTTCTACCCTTGCCTATATCATTGTGAACTATTCATGAAGAAATGTACGTTGAACCCTTTCCTCCTCTAATCAATCTTGGCTTTCTTTCTGTAATCCCAATATTTTTTTAAACATGGACTTATCATACCTTGCTCATACAAATACTTATCGTTTCTCATGGATTCCTCCAAATTCTTGGGTCTATCAAACTGAATTTTATCCTTGTATAATTATGGTAGTCCACTTAGAAATATTCGAATTCTGACATTCTCATCCATGATGAATTCCACATACCTTAGAATATCTAAGATTTTTTTCTCATTCTCTTCCATGGTTCTATTCCCAAGCTTAATCTAAAATAACTCTTGTATCTTCTTTTCATAACAATGTTCTAAAAATAACTGCTTCTAAAAACACTTTCTAAAATACTTTCAAGAGATTCTCTTTTGATCAATATGCTTGAACTTCTTCAACTAGTCCCACCAAATGTAATCTTTCACATGAAGTTGATATATGGAAATATTTAATTC
Source organism: Picea engelmannii (assembly GCA_009831015.1). Classification (NCBI taxonomy): domain Eukaryota; kingdom Viridiplantae; phylum Streptophyta; class Pinopsida; order Pinales; family Pinaceae; genus Picea; species Picea engelmannii. The sequence goes on along the minus strand of ML813372.1, from coordinate 47,275 downwards.
TATATTTTATGAATAATTGTCCAGTTGAAAATATTTTGTCATGCCCAACAACTAGTTTTCAACTTCTTTGCCCTTCCTATGTTGTTTATCAACATTGGGTGGCTTGAGCCTCATCATCACTTCTTTCAAACTATCTAACTTTTACCTACTTCTTTGATGTCTAAATGGGGACCTATCTAACTTTTACCTACTTCTTTGATGTCTAGTTGAATGTATAGGTGAATGGTGATTCCTACCATCACTTCTTGAGTGCCTCATCCCTCTATAGTCATCTCTAATATCTTGATATATGGGTTATCTGCATTCCATGTGTTGGATACATGTCTTGTGCTCGACACTTTGTTGTTTTTTCTTTTTAGGTTATTCTGACTCTATATCATATAAGAATTAATTTGTTTATGCTCATTTTGAGATCTTATCAACCTTTCATTATCTACTCTTATATTTGTAATTTCTTCCACAATCACTTCATCAACTCTATAGGCTCCACTTTTCTTCTATGTCCATTGGAATATGTTTCTCTTGGGTAATTTTCTGAACAGAAACTCACTCCAGAATACCAAACTCATTATTATCATAATTTACATCTTTAGCAAGATGTATACAATGCCCACCTATGGATGGCCATTGTTTCCTAACACTCAGCTATGATTTTGATCACGTATTTCTCACTATAAAAAATACTCTTATTCCTACTTAAATCTCCCTTTCTTGACTCTTGATTTCCCCCCAAGGATGATTACACTCAACCCTTGTTATCATAACTGAGTGGGATGAATTTCTCATTGAACCTCTTACATGAATTCAATGATTGAGTACTTAATAAGAAAAAAGGAATACATAAATAAATGAAAAATTGGTTAATGAATATGGCTTAAGACTCAAGATATATCTAAATCCCTCAAAACACCCATTAAGACCCCTTATCTTGTAGAATCATAGCCCCACGTTACTCGGGCCCTTACCCTTCTACAACCAAAGGTGTATTTCATTTCATTATTTTTCAATGTACAATGTTTATGTATTACATCACTTGGACCACACCCATTCATAATACTTACAAATATCCAATGTTACATTGGGGATCAAAATTCACGTGTTACAATTTTGAATATTATTTATTGGACCCATTGTGTATTTTATTTATGACCATGATCTTTCATTCATCCGAGCATGGGTATTCCTACCTGTGGGATGATCTATATTTATGATTGTTTGACATCTATTTCTAGGTACTTCCTGGTTCCTTAATCCATGTGCTCCTTCCTTATGCCACTCTATTTCCCTCTATTTTGGTAATTTATTTTGGTCATTAGTTCCTTTTCTAACCTCACACATTAGTGGGGATTTGTTACACTTGTATTTCTCACCTTGAGACATAATGATGGACTACTAATGATATTTTTTTGAAATCATGAGGCTTTCTTCGGATGTTGCTACTAAAAAATCATGTTTGAGTGGGGTTGTGATTTTCATATTGAAAAGGGTGTTATGCCACAATTTACTAATTGAAATCTCATGGTAATCCATTAGTTTCCTTCATTAATCCCACGAACACCCCCAATATGTTCTAGATTCAGATATTTTTTAGGATATCACGAAGGAATGGGTTTTCCATGATGCATTGTGAGCCATAAAAGTTGTGCATGCCTTATTCTAATCAAGTTCCAATCTTTGAACCTATCTCCTAGACTTCTATATTATATAGAAAGGTCATGCTAGGGCATTGAGAACCTAAGTCGTATGTTATTACAGAGAAACCAGAGAGAGTCTTATTTCCGTATTAAGGGATTGAGGTGTTGGGAATCAACACTTGGGAGAGGACCATCCTAGGTGAGGTATGCCATCGTACCTTTATTGTGATACAAATATTGTCTCACTTACTCCCACTAATTGTGAGAGGATAAGGAAGAACTGAAGGAGCTTAGAGCTGAGAGTAAAGTAAAGAATCAAGGTAATATCTTTTGTTGTATTCTTTTTTATAACATAATGTATATCTATGTTCTTTTATCCCTCCAATGCTTGTATTATTCATTTTTCTCATTTTTGTGATTAAATATTGGTAGATCTGGTGATTCATGAGTAACTAAATTAGATATAATCACATGAAAATTGAATACTTTGTTGAGAATAAGGATCTTGTAAGCTTCATCAAAAAGATAATAATAAGACAACCATTGAATACAAGGTATGCATTCTTCTTATAATCTATTAGCATAAATTGTATGTGTGTGAAGAAATCTAGGGTAAATTTGTAGTGATCTATCATACGGTGTAACACCCTATTTCCCCCAGATTGTAAATATAATTGAACTGGACAAGGACTATGACAAAACTCATAAGTATGAATATGTGATGTAAATGGACCTACAGGAAGAGGTCAATGAATGTAAATAACAGTTTGAATTTATTGCAGAACTGCTAAGAGGGGATGTGCAGAAAAGAGACCAGGATGGTGGTTGAGGGCACCTGGAAAAGGGGCGTTAACTTCCACCAAGAAATAAATACCGTATTTGGACTCCACTGGCCCAGAGAACCAAAAGCGGCTCGCTAGCCCTGAAATTAATGCCTTGCAGACCGATAGGTTGATGGCTTGATGAGGGATGGGGAGGTGAACTGCCTATCCATAGAGCCATCATGATTGACCAGTGCCAGGGTAATCGTTCCACATGCAACCTCGCGAGAGGATAAGGCGTATGGCAGACGCGATTGAAGAGGGCGGATGTGAGGGGAAACTCTGGCAGTTTTTATGCAGAGTGAGTTATCGCAGAGAGGCAGACACAGGCCTCATAACATCGTGGTCTTGGCTCGGGGGTGGCTAGTGGTAAATCCATTAGGAGTCACTACGCCTACAGTTGGGTGGAAACGAGCACCCCTCTCAGCAGTTGCTTCCATTGCTGAAGTCATTTCTGATAAGTGTTTTTCTCTTATTACATATTGAAATTTATATGTTGTCACATATGTTCATAGACTTATGGAATTGTAAATGTTTCCGGCGTAAGGATGCCTGTGCATAAATTGATAATAAGGAGTAGATATTAGCTCATAGAACTGTGAAATGGTGAATGATTTCAGCATGAGAGTGTCTTCATAGTATTTGATATGAGTGAGTTAATATATACTTATCACAGAGGAAACCATGCACGACTTACATTGATAATTGAATCTAGTTATGCTTAGATTGAGCTAAGCTAAGTTCCCAGCCCGTCCTCGGGAAGCTCTTTTTCCCTATCCATCTCCAGGAAATCCCTGGGATAGATCTCTTGTAGAGTTTTCCCCTTGTAGAAGGGATACTTAGCCATCCTCGAGAAGGCCTTCAAGGAGGAAGAAATCAATGGTTAGGACCTTACGGAAAAGATTGACAAAATCCCGTCAGCCGTTAGATCTAGAAAAGTTGTGCGGGGTTTAAGCCTAGGTGTGCATAGGAGGAGTCCCAGGAGAGTCATCGGGAAATATGAGTCATCGAGGGTTTGTTAAGTTTGAGAATCGAGGCCTTATGGTTCTTGAAATTCCGAGAACGTATCCTAGCCATTGATCTCGGCAGGACACGTGTCGGCGTCCTGGGAGGAATCGAGATTTCACCCATCGAAGAATTTAGGACTGTAGAACCATTGCAATAGGAAATCGTGATCAGTGATTTCCCGATAGGATCTGAGTCGTCCAAACAACAAGGACACGTGGCAGAAGATCCCGAAGAGTTGGAGATCAGGAATCGGGGTTCCCAGAGACAAGAGACTCGTGCATGTTGAAATCGCGAAACGCGATTTCCCGATCGGATCTGGATCATCCGTCGACGTGGACGCGTGGCGAGAGATCCCGGAGAGTCGGAGTTCGAGATATCGGGATTTCTGGAGTCGTGCAACTCATGCAAAATGGAATCGCGATACACAATTTTCCGATACAATCTGAACCGTCCATCTGTGGGATAGGTGGCAACCATCGAGAACCATCAACGTTTGGCCCCATCGAAAAATCGGGAATTCCGAAGACATAGGCACGTTGGTATTGAAAACCCCGAAACAGTGAAGGGTAATCAGGACCGTACATCATTTGAGGGACGCGTGTCCATGGATATAAAGGAGTCGAGGTTCAGCATATCGGAGTTTTTGCATACATAGAACTCTTGCCACACGGAATCGCGATCCATGATTTACCAACAAGATCGGGACCATCCGTTCAGTGGACACGTGGTAGAGATCTACACCGTCGGAGGAAATCTCGACCAGGAGTCAAATCCGTCGGAGTTTTTGAGGGTAAAGAAATTGAGCAACAGGAAATTGCGATCCGCAATTTCTCGATGAGATATGAGCCGTTCATTTCGAGGACGCGTGGCAGTCATCTAGCGCCATCGGTGAAAGCTCCACAAGAGGGATTCATCAGGCATCGGGATATCGGGAGTCCCGGAACATAGCAACAAGGGTTGTGAAATCATGAAATGCGATTTCTCGATAAGCCAAGGGACAGTGGGGTCCACGACAGAGTCCACGGTGGACAGGTGGGATTGGGTATCGGGATATCGCGAGTTTCGTGGACAAGGAATCCATGCACTATGAAATCGTGATCCCCGAAATCTGACACAATTAATTTAACCCTAAATCCTCGATTAAAAGAATTAACTAATGGCGTTTTAACTAAGACCTAAACATATTGGGAATCAGGAAATCGCGAGTCCTGGGGACATGTGTTTTGCATCGTCGCAAATGCCGAAACCCCAACAGGATTTAGGGCTGTGGTCTAAGTGAATGTTGTGGTCGTATTGACCAGGACTTAGCCCGGAGAGCCAATACGCTAGGAACACATCGGGGATCGAAGGATCGGGAGATCCAGGTACATGTGCACCTTAGAAGCGCAACCCCCGAAACCCCGATGAGAAGTTGTCGCTATGGTCATATAGGAACCGGTCATATGGGCCAAAGGCTTAACCAAGCGGGGCTGAGGAAACCAAGGGGCGCATCGAAAATTCATTCCATCAGTGATTGGGGATTCGAGAGGACAGGGACCCTCGACACCGCAACCTCCGAAACCCCGAATCCCGATATTGAACTGGGGATTGGCATTTTGCAAATGCAGGTTTTCTGGAGATTTCTCATTTTTGGGAGATTAACCCAAAATTTTTAAATTATGATAGTGGATGTGTTACAAAGTGGTATCAGAGCATGGTTACAAGACTCGGCCTGATTGGGCTCATGCACCRGTCGCACCAGTCGCGCATAAACCCCGCAYGAAATACTCTCATGAGGAGTAAACCCCCCTGASTTAACTATCTTATCTAGGATTAAAAACTTGGAATATGAACAACCGACTGTGTATGCATGTGAAAGAATTAGGGAGTTATGCACAAATTATAAAATGTATCTAACTCTGCACTAATATCCAGCGTTTGTCTTTTCACTCAAGCGAATGATCGACCGCGCGAATCTATAAACGTAGAATATGATGACTCACCAAGAGGTGGGAGAAGGCTCCCACAATAGAGACGAGGAGTCTGATGAAAAAAGAGCAATAGGAACCCCTCCAGACCTAGCCAAGACGGTGAGGAGTCTCATGGTCGAATTACAAAGTTGCAAGGCCGATAATGAAAGGATGATGAAAGAACAAGAAAAGCAAACCGAAATTAATGCAGTACTACTGCAAAGCCTATCTGACCTACAACGACAAATGCAGCATGAACCTGAGATGCAGAATTGTGGTCGTGTCAGTGGCCACACTGAGAGAATCACATCCAGAAAGGTACACCCCAGAGGTAAAGGACCAATGCCAGATGATTCCACTGAAAAGGAATTCAGTGATTCAGAAGGCTCTTCTAGTAGCAGGACCAGTTCCTATTCTCACAGAAAACAGAAGAAGCAAAAGACTTCCAAGAGACACAAAATTGAGGAGTTTAGAAAGGCCAAACCTCCCCTCTTCGACGGTGAGATAAAGAAGGGAGAGGAAGCTGAGAAATGGCTACTTGGGCTGAATAAATATTTCAGATTCCATGACTTCTCAGAGAACTTGAAGTCCCGAGTGGCCACTTTCAATCTGAACGGAAAGGCTTCCATCTAGTGGGAAGACCTTAAGAATGTAAAAGGGGTCCACGAGGAGGACCTGTCTTGGAAACAGTTTGAGAAGTACTTCCGGAAGAAGTATTTGTCGGAAAGGTATTTCAACGAGAAGGATAAAGAGTTCTATTAACTCAAACTGGGCCAACTTACCATGGAGGAATATGTCAACAAATTTCTTGACTTAGTGAGGTACGTACCCTACATCAAAGAAGAGAAGTCGAAGGCACAATGCTTCATCAGCGGGCTTCCCAAAGAATACTGGAACTGAATTGAGTTTGACGAACCAAAGACCTTAGAAGATACTATACGAAAGGAAACATATTGTCATGAGCAATATGGACATCGGGCAGAGTCCCGTGGAGACTGGAAACAAAAGAATGGTTCAAAATTTCAGAAGAAAGGGAACAAATCCTTGGGATTTAAAAACTACAAGAAAAACCACAGAATGAACTTCCCAACCCGGAGTGTACTCCAACAGAACTTTCCCTCG
>ML813371.1:83076-94059 GCA_009831015.1 Picea engelmannii | reverse complement strand
ATCATGCGAATGAATGTGTCGATGTCGAGCATGAAAAGAAGTCATTGGATTACCGACCAATGATGAATGTCATTAACCAATGCGAGGCAACTCACCATTGATGTCAATGAGTGCCAAGGTACCCGAGTACATCTAGCAAAGTGAAAATGAATGAGCTGATGTGGAGCCACTTGCAAGATCTGAAGATCAAGGGACATTGATGTATTCCCATGATTGTCAGTGAGAGAACTTGACATTAAGGCATGCAAGCCTCCAGGTACTCAAAATGGACTCTAGTCTGTATCCCAGATAAGGTGTTGAGGTCGATGGGGCAAGACTTGTTGAAAGGTGGGCCTTAAGGAATCCCACATCAGTCAACATGAGTTTGTACAAAAAGATTTGGTAGGACTATAAATGAAAATATATCACGGTCAAGCAGTGTGGATCAGCAGGGAAAGGAAAACAAGGCAATGTAATCATGGAAAGGGAACTGAATGGTTTTATTCGTAAGGCAAACTGAAAGGGGAAAAAGAAGGAAAAAATGCACTGAAAAAGGATAAAGGAATGTATGCAACTCAGAAAGGTAGGCATGCATGAAGTCGTGAAGGATAAGGCAATGGAAAATGGGCTTCAATACATGGATGACCAATATTCTTTGAATAAGTAATGCGAAGCAAGAAGTCATAACGCAAAATGGTGTTTTTGGGAATGTCTGTCATGTAACAACAAATATCAGGATGTGTAAAAAGTTTAAGTGTGATAGCAAGCTGTCGTTGTGTAACAACAAACGTCATGATGTGTAACATCTTCTGTTTAGTAACAACTCCTTCAAGATGTCTAGCAAAAATGTTGTTCTGAAAAGTATCACATCATCATAAAATTTGTTTGTCTTTGAACCTGGAAAAGCTTTAGCACTAATCCTGCATAAAAATCGTGAGATTTGCGAAAAACATATTATGCAAAAATAAGTGCAAATGCAACAAATCAAAGAAATAGACTATTTTTTTATACCTGTTTCCCTTGCATACTTATTTGTCTTAGCTGTATCAAATTTTCATAATAACCAGTGGTTGAGAATTGTCACTAAAGTCCTGGAATATTTAATATGTTGCTTGTCAAATTTACTCAAGAAATTAATCAAGTTGCTCCAGTGATTTTAATTGTTTTTCTGCATAATCATGAATAATTAGAGCATACACAACAATCAATCCAGTAAGAGAACACAACAATCGATCCTATAAGTGAAAACAACGGTTGATCCTGTAATACAATGCCTGCAAAAACACGTTAATCAGAAATTCCAAGAACATAAATAGATCACAAAAATTTTATTGTTTTGGCCCTCCATGGTTGTTCGATTCTGTCACTGCTCAAGCCTCCAACCATAATTAATTGCACCAAATCTGCAAATCAAGCTCCTGTCCATAAAGAAATTTGCCATTTCTTCCAACTGAGCATGAGTTTGACTGTTGTTAAAAACCGTCCATCCCAAAATTGAGTTTTTTCATGTCCCGAAAAATCAATACTGCTCTCAAACCAAGAAGAATTTTCAAAAATCGCTCGCGAGTCAACTACATGAGATCCTTCTGCACAAAACTCATGTCCCGAATTTTGGAAATTCATCACTGTTTGCTCGAAAAGTGCACCCGAAGTTGATTGTCTGGAAATGGACGTTAATTGACAGAAAATTTCAAATCGAGAGTTTCTCATTGCATATATGAGTCGGGTCTCAAGATCACGATGGAGATCATGAATATAATAAACTATTGTTGCATCCCTATCCAAATTATAAATCATCAAAACTTCTATCAATGGATTTCACGAATGAATCAACCAATTGATTAATCTTAGCTACATATTAATGCTTATTTTCAGCTATTCGTTATAACGGTTTTGCGTTCTTGTAGCGTGCAGTGGATAGGCATGATCTGGTTGCTTCAGGATCTAGACTAATTGAACATGCATAATCTATGACACAGTTCGATACGATATCGCTGATTTCCATCTCTCCCGGATGCCACATCAACAAAAAAATCGATTATTCTCAAATCTGAAAGCATATATGATCATTGTGAAGCGTGATTGGAGGGACACGTACTGGTTGTTTATTAATACAGAGTTTCCAATAATAGGCAACCCAACTAATCATCCTTTTTTTTTAAGCAATTGGTTTTGATTCGATTTGAAAGAATTTGTGGACTATTGGTAACTAAACTACGGAGATATGGGCAGTGGAAATTGGCCCATATTTCTCCATTAACAACATAGTCCAATTATAGATATGAATCTTGAATCAAATTCTAAAATTATCTAGAGAAATTTCGAGCTTTCCTATTATTGAAAAGATACAAACAGAATTCAAGCCTGAATGTTGATTTATTTGAAATGAGAAGGTGGAGAAGAAAAACATTGAATTCATTTTCTTGCTACCTGGAAGCGGGACAAGACTATTGACAAGATTGATTCATTTGTTTGTTTTGCAGGTTTTAATTCAAGGGATGTTGCGGCAACTCAAACCAAGATATGCAAATTTATTCAATCTTTGTTATAGCAAAAACGTCACTGTTTCAACAAGTAAAATTCACTGTATTAGCATGAAAAATTTCATTGTAACAACATGAAATTTTTTCTCTATAACAAGTTGTTGTGACAGCATGTAAAATTTCACTGTAACAATGACTGTCTCAACATGTAAAAATTTCAATGTTTCATCATAGAAAATTTTTACTGAAACAACATGTAGAATTTCACTATTTCAGCGACTGTCTCAGCATGTAAAAATTTCATTGTTGCAGCATGTAAAAATTTTATTGTATCACCATGTAGAATTTCACTGTTTCAACGATTGTCTCAGCATGTAAAAATTTCACTGTTGCAGCATGTAAAAAAAAATAAAAAAATTCATTGTTCGAGCATGTAAAACAATGTCACTATTTCAACATATAAAATTTCACAGTTTCAGCATGTAAAACAATTTCACTGTTTCAACATATAAAATTTCACTATTTCAGCATGTAAAACAATTTCATTGTTTCAGCATGTTGTAACAACGAAAATTTCACGGTTTCAGCATATAAAATTTCACTGTTTCAGCATGTAAAACAATTTCACTGTTTCAGCATATAAAATTTCATTGTTTCAGCATGTTGTAACAACGGAAATTTCACTGTTTCGGCATATAAAATTTCACTGTTTCAGTATATAAAACAATTTCACTGTTTCAGCATGTTGTAACAATGAAAATTTCATTGTTTTAGCATGCTGTAACAGCATGTAAAATTGGTTTTATTGTGATTTACTGTTAAGCATGTTAAAACATTCATTCTTGAAATCCAAATCATCCCTATTTTCTGATCCTCGCGATCGCACTAAGCACGGAGGAGAACATACTTATTATAAAAAATAAAAAATTAGAGCAAAAACGTTGTTTTATTCATTAGCCTACCGACTCTATGCTAATTAGAATTAAAAATTGGTTAGGTGTAGGCAAATTTCCAGTGGATCCAAGCACGTAACAGTAACAACAATATGTTCAGTGGCAATTTTTCAAATGAAAGATAGAAATTTATAAATAAATGAATTTTGTTGTTGTAACAAAAAACTAACTAAATAAAAATGAAATTTATCTAAACGAGTACTCACCTGAAGCCATTGCTCGATAATGATTTCATATGTGTGTTTTTCCTTACTCGGATCTTTCTGTGACTCCTCTTCATCTTCCTCAATCTCCTACTCGAATGATTGTTCATCATCGGATATGCAGGATTCTTCAGATGTTGAATCTTCAATTGTTTTTGGAGGAGTATTTGAATCTTTGATCCTTGTCAAGATCTCCCCTTTCAAGGAAGAGGAGATACCGACGTCTGCCAGGATCTGAGTGAGTAGTTCCAAGATGACACTCATTGTTAAAACATGTTAAAAAGAAGGATTCTTACAGCACCCAAATCAAAATGAAAAACTTAAAAAAACACTCTTGCTAAAACATAAAAAAAATTACTCTTCACAGTTGCGGAAGTTAAAACGTTCCTGATAGTTGGTCAGGGAGAACATGAATAGTCTCCATTCAAGTAGCTTCTAAGACCCCTAGAACCAACACGTGTATATCACGCTTGCAAAAATTTAAACTAATCTTGCGGAAATTGAAATTTACACTAACTTGGAGAAATTGAAATTTACACTACCCTACATGTCCTCACCCATATGTCACCTTAGAGTTAGGAGCATGTCTAATCACACTTGCATGAAAAAGAAATTTAAACTACCACACTTGCATGAATTGAAATTTATACTACCTTACATGTCCTTACCCGTATGTCACCTCGGATTTAGGATCATGTCTAATCACACTTGCATGAATTGAAATTTAAACTACCCTACATGTCCTTACCCGTATGTCACCTCGAAGTTAGGATCATGTCTAATCACACTTGCATGAATTGAAATTTACACTACCCTACATGTCCTTACCCGTATGTCACCTCGGAGTTAGGATCATGTCTAATCACACTTGCATGAATTGAAATTTAAACTACCACACTTGCATGAATTGAAATGAAAAAGAAACTAATACCTCAATCCATTGTGCTTCCCCGGCAACGGTGCCAAAATGTTAGGCGGAAATATTGTCATTTAATTCCATTGTAGTATTTGCCCAACCATTTAATTTGTCAATCCGAGGTTCGTAGGCTTACGAAGAACACGCACTGTATATGTAGGACTGAAGTAGAAGTAATCTAATCTAAATTGTTGAAATGAAAATAATCTGGGAAAGAAGGAAATTGCATAAAGGAAAAGCAATACAACATGTCAAGAGTTAATGACAAATAACATATGTGAGCTCACACAATATATCAATCTCAAATTATATTACAATAGTCAAATGAAAAAACATGAAAGAATAACAAAGCTAAGAATCCCCTTCTCCTAATTACAGGACTACCTCCAAAAACTCAAGCTCCTGAAATGAAGAGAGAGCACTCTCTTATATACATGAATAAGATAACCATCTCATAATTGCAGATCCACTATTCTCTCAACCTATTTCCCATTATTACAAAATATAATCCCTTTAAATCCTCACACATATCTCTCTTATATCTTAGATAAGATATTCTAACCAAATCTCCATTATCTTCTCCTTGAATGGGATTGAATTATCTCCTCAAATATTGAAATGGTGGAGAGAAGTATTCGAGAAGTCCTTTGAATTAATCCTTCATATATTCCTACACATTACAAATCTCACACATATTTAAGATATATATGAAAACATGTTGATTTTCTAACATTTAATCACAAATTTCTTTTAAATACTAAAATGAATAAGTGGAGAACAATAAGGTGAAACCCAAGTATATTTATGGAAATGATATCATGAAAGGTTAATGGGGCGATGAAATGTGAAGAATGATGAAGGGAAATGTGGATGAGAATAAGACATTTATGAGCTCCAACAACCACCTTTATAAATGCAAAATTAAAGAACATTCATCAAGCACATGAGAACATAAACATGTAAGCAAACTATCTATGAACAAGAATTGGTAACAGAGTTCACCAGACTTCCTGGCTATGTCTTCGGGCCACTTTCCAAATGGGAAGGCCGATAGATTAAGTATTCAAATGATTACAAAGTGACTTCTGATTTATGTCGGTCATATACAGTAATAGACTTCAACAACAACTGCAATATGAAATTTTGATACTTTTAAATATAAACATGGATACCTTTCTATGTATCTGGAAGTTTTTGTGAGCACTTTTCTGTCTGGATGCCTGAATGCAAAAATTGAAGTTGGATCTGGAATCCTTGCGAAAAAATGATATTTTTGAGTATAAACTCGATATATTTTAGAAACTGGACTCCGAATGCCCTTCTTGGCATAATTCCTAAATCTGCCCCTGATTGTATAGTCCATACGGCCTTGGGATGCGTGCCAATTCAGAACCACCTCGATCTGCATGCAAAAACCACCTTGGTCTGCATGCAAATTCACTTCGATCACTATGCATTATTACCTCGATCTATGTGCCTATCTCTGCCTGCATCAAAAACTCTTCTTGGGATCTGTGCCCATGCCTCATTTAAATAATAAAATCAACCCAAAAAGGGGCATGGGCCATAGGCCACGCATGCACCCAAATCCCATCCATTTCGGCACCTTTTAAGTTTTTCGTGCCACCAATTGCCACGTCTCATGGTGGTGGCATGTTGGTGTCTATTTTTGTTATGATGGTTACAGGGGGGGGCGGGGGGCGGGCAAAAGTCCTGGGCTCAAACCCGCAGGTTTCTCCTCCCACCGCATATGTTTTTAATATAACACATGGTTGAACTTTGGTTTGGCGCCACCACATATGTTTTTAATATAACACATGGTTTTAACTTTGGTTTGGCGTGGTTTTGGTGTAATATATATGGTATATATATTATATGCATATGATATAGTTTAAACATATGTTTCGGACGCACCATGTGATATGTTTTAATCATATGTGTTTTGGGTTTTACATATGATTTTTGAACTTTGGCATGATTTATATGATATGTCATATGTTTTGATATCACATTTGAATATCAAGGGGATGCCTCGGTGTTGGAAAGGTCAAGGGCTAGGTTCTTGACCAAACCTTTTTTTTTCAAACCATTTTTAACCATTTTTAACCCATTTTTAACCATCTTTGACGAAACTTATATTGCTCATATCTTTGTCACCTGGAGGTTGTTTTTCCTGAAATGAACGTCACTGGGAAGTTGTTGACGAGCTCTTCCACTTTGTAAGATTTAATTTTCATTTTGAATACTTTAACTCTATCGAATTTTGAGATGATCCACCTGGATCAAACCTTCCCACTGCAAAGCTTTTTGGCCACAAAAAGTATGAAATCATTCAGAAAATAATTGAGGGTATAATTCCCTCACTCTTCCGGTCTCTATCCACCTTTCTTTGCTTGGATGCATTCCTTTTAACCCCACATGAAGAAACTCCATGTCTCCTCTTCATGACGATATGACCTTCTTGTCTAGTATTACATCTTCCTGAAGTTCATTAAGATACTCAGGAGAAAAATCATCCACAGAAGGTACTTGAACCTGTATATATTGGTCTATAATCATAGGTGGATCATACAATTTCAAGTTTTCCACATTAACAACTGAATACATTTGCATATAAGGAGGCAATTCTGACCGAAAAGCATTATTACCGACTTTTTCCAAAATTGTAAACGGTCCATACCTGATAGGTTTCAACTTTCTACCTTCACCTTGAAGTCGATCTTTGTTGATATGAAGCAATACTTGATCACCAATCTGAAAATGATGATCTATGTGATGCTTGTCATGCCTTTTTTGGTATTTTTCCTGACTTGATTCCAACTATTTTTGTATTGCTTGATGAATTATCTGACTCTGTTGAATAAACCTTTGAGCTTTATCTGCATCAACTTGTTCACATTCCACTGTATTTTTCCGAAAAATGAAGTCTCAAGGAGACTTTGGCAAGTACCCAAAACATGTCTCGAAAGGATACTTTTGAGTAGAAGAGTGTATAGCTCTGTTGTAGGCATGTTGTACATAATGCAATTGTTCATCCCAAAGTTTGGGATGCTTAGCACAATAACCTCGAAGAAGATGTAACACAATCCTATTGACCACTTCAGTTTGACCGTCGGTTTGTGGATGAAATGTTGTTCTTTTCTTCAACTTTGTGTCCATAAGTTTCCATAATGATGACCAAAATTTCCCAAGAAATCGGGAATCTCGATCAGAAATAATAGAAGTAGGAAGTCCAAAATGGACCCATACATTTTGGAAGAATAAATGAGCATTCATCTCAGCTGTGATCTTCTTTTTACAAGGCATGAGTATACACATTTTACTGAATCTATCCACAACAACATATAGATAGTCATGTCCTTCTCTAGACATTGGTAAACCTCCTACGAAATCCATTGAAACACTTCCCCATGGACGAGAAGGAACTGGAAGTGGAGTGTACAAGCCTAACTTTTTGTTACTTGGTTTGCTTGTTGCACACATGACAGAACCTTTTATATATTTGGACACCGTTTCATTCATTCGAGGCCAATAACAAAATTTTTGTAATTGTGCTATGATTTTACCTACTCCAAAATGCTCTAAAATGAGAGAAGTGTGAGCTTCTCTTATCACATGCACTCTTTCACTTTGTGGAATACGGATTTTACCAATATGATACAACAACTTGTCATCAATATGATAATTCAAGTCTTCATTCTGATAACCATGCCTTAGTGATTCATAAACTTCTTTGAAATCTTCATCCTTAATATATTGTTCAACATAGCTTGCATGAACTAAAGGACTTTGTTGAATAACAATAGAAGCATTTTTTGGAGGTCTAGATAACATATCTACAACTTTGTTCTGAATTCCTTTCTTATACTTAATAACCAAATGAAATTGTTGTAAAAACCCCATCCATCTTAAATGCCTTGATTGTTGTAGCTTAGTTTGTGATTGTAAATATTGTAGTGGTTGATGATCAGTATGTATGATTGTTTCTCTGCCCATTAGGTAATGTTTCCACTTTTTAACACTTTGTACTAATTCATACAACTCTCTCTCATAGGTTGGATAGTTAATTATTGTTTTAGAGAAAGTTTTAGAATGATAGCATATTGGTTTTTTATGTTGCATTAAGACTACCCCCATTGCATAACCACTAGCATCAGTTTCTATCTCAAATGGTTGTTGTAGATCTGGTAGTGCAAGTACTAGAGCTGTGATGATCTTTTCTTTTAGTGTGTCGAAGGATTTTTGTGCCTTACCTTCCCACTGAAAGACTTTGTTCAAACCCGTTAAAGCATGTCAGGGAGAAGCTATGAAGGAGAAGTTCACAACGAACTTCCTCCAATATTGGGTTGCTCCCAAAAAGCTCCTTACATCTGTTACATTATTTGTCTTAGGCCAATTTACAATGACCTAAACTTTAGAGGGATCAATCTTCAATTCACCCCCCCCTACAATGTAACCTAGATATACTAAAGATGTTTTTCCAAATTCACATTTAGACATCTTTAAATACAATTTTTTACTTACAAGTATATCCAATACATGTTTAACATGCTTCACATGCTCTTCCCAAGTTCGACTGAAAATCAAAATATCATCTAAGTAGACTTCAACAAAATCATCAATGGAGGGTCTAAACACATCATTCATCACCCTCATAAATGTCGCTGGTGCATTACATAGACCGAATGTCATTACCATCTATTCATACAATCCTTGTTTGGTTTTAAAAGTTGTTTTCCAAATATCATTGTCATGAATACGGATTTGATGATAGCCACTTCTTAAGTCTAACTTAGTGAAAAAGATTGCATTTTTTAATTGATCTAAAAGATCATCAATTCGAGGAAGAGGATACATGTTCTTTATTGTGACTATGTTCAATGCCCTATAATCAACACACATACGCCATGTGTCATCTTTCTTTGGTACCAAAACAATTGGTGAACCACATGGAGAGGAACTTGACGAATGGCCCCTTTTTCAATTAATTCCTGAACCTGTTTCTTTATCTCTGCATTCTCAATAATCAAATACATGTACATATGAACATTAGGAAGAGGTACATCCTACTGCAAATGTATTTCATATTGAATTTCCCTTTTAGGAGGTAAACCTTCAGGTTCTTGAAACAAAATATCATAATCAGATACCACCTTTATCAAGTCCTTTTTAAGTTTAGGATCAAAACCTTTAAAGGATTCATCTTGTTCAACATCTTTTGATTTGATTATCATAAGCACAAAGTTCTTACTTTCATTTATTAACCTTTTCATTTGATTTGCAGAAACTAAAGAAATATTAGTTTTCATGCGATGTGCACGAACAATATATTCAACACCATCCTTAGTGAGTTGATACCTGTTATCTTCCCTGTAAAAGATAGTCTTCCTATCATATAGGTATGGACTACCCAACACAATACCACAGATATCGAATGGAACCACATCTAGATCTACCTCATCCACAAATCTAGAAGTGATGGAAAACCTAAGTCTGCATTGTTTTGTAACTTGTAATCGTGCATTATCACATACCCATCCAAGTGGATATGGCTTAGGGTGTAACTTAGTTTCCAATTGTAATTTTTTAACAATTTCTTCCGAAATGAGGTTTGCTTGTGATCCACTATCAAAAAGAGTTTCAATTTTTGTATGCTTAGAGATAAATCTAATATGAAATAACTCACTTCTCTTTCTTTCATCAATAACAGGTTCATTTCTTGAAACAGAACAAGAAGGAATATTACCTTGGATGCTTGTAGAAATCACCTTAGTTTCATCCCTAGAGTCTGATCCCAAATCATGTTGGATTACTGCTACAATAGTCTTTTTGTCTTCTTTCTTCCGAATTTTTTTTGGCTTGAGCTCTACATGAAGTTTCCATCATTTGGAAGCATCATGACACTTCTTCTGGCAATGAGTACATGTAGGCTTATCTCCTTCCCTCTTCAAAGTAGTTGTGTGTTTACTTTTCCATTTATCTTTAAACTTATTTCCATCGGGTTTGAAAAATTTCTTGGAAGATTTATCTTTAGTATTCTTCCCCTTTGTCTCTATGTGAGTTACTTGAACACACACCTCATCAAGGTTAGTCGTATTAAACATCAATATCATATGACGTAAATAACTATGCAATCCTCCTATATATTTGAAAAGAGTTTCCTGGGTGTAGAGAGGTATACCAAGTACCAATGCTCTTTTACGAAATTCTTGTGTGTATTCTTACACACTTTGTCCCTTACCTTGCCTCAAATTCTGCCAATTTATCATAGCTTGCGGCATATATCCTAATGGATAAAATTGTTTCTTAAGTGCTGAAGTGAGCTCATACCAAGAGGAAACGATTTTTCCTTTTGTGGAAAGATCCTCTTGAGATCTTCTCTCCCACCAAATGAGAGCAGTCCCTCCAAGTCGGAGAGAAGCCAACTGAATTTTAACAACATCTTCAGT